>ONZH01015926.1:0-197136 GCA_900303285.1 Rhinella marina
AGGTTTTTGGTTTTCTAAACAACACAGAATTTTCTACACAAGGAGTAATTATAATTATTGCATGGATTATACATGTTGCAGTAGATGATAATTTATAATGTGCTTCTGAAGTGGATGGACAACCGCACCAGCATAGCAAGCTGACAGCATGAACTGGTAATAAATATCACTTTTCTCTAAAGCTCTTATTACTTTATTTGTTCATCATTTTGTAAATTGTTTTGATATTATTTATATGTGAATTACTGTACATTGTTTTATGGTTTTCTATCAAGTGATTCTGTTGGCCAATATACTCATAAGATCACGCACAGATGATCTTGAGGACTACATTTATGTGCAAAATAATAGCCGTGTGTTTAAAACAACTGTGAAAAAGCTCATTCCTCATAAAAGCATTTATTTCGAAATACACAAAGGCACTGGGGGCATGGCACATTCAATTCCTAATGAAATCATTAACAAAATATCAAATTTTTAAACTGAAATTTAACAAAAAGGAATAATAGGCTGTTCAAACAAATAGCAATGTTTGCATTTTCAGTTATACACTGAAATTTCTTTACAGGTTTAGCGTTTCTGTTAAAGGGATTCTCCGGGAATTAAGAAAATGAAAATTCTTAATTACTTCATGATAAAAATATTCCCAAATACCTTTCATTAGTTATATTGGCTCGTTTTGTTTAGGGAGCAATCATTAGGAAAAACAACATGGCTGCTGCCCTATTAGTACACACAGAACCTGTCCTAATCACACAGGACAAGTTACTTCACAACACTGAGCTAAAGAGCTGCCTCATCCTCCTCTATTACTTGTCAGGGATTATGATCCTGAATACAGGTGATAAGATCTTTAGCTGAATCTCTGTAGAAATGGAGTTCATGAGCAGATGTGACTAATAAGCAGCAGCTCTTGTATGTAGTCTCTATTACCACACCCTGTCCTGTCCGTCCTCTCTGTCTCCTCATGAACCCAAATTCCCACAAAGATTCAGCTAAATATCATATTAAACTGTAGTCAGGATCATAATCCCTGACAAGCAGAGCAGAGAGGAGGATGAGGCAGCTCTTTACCTCAGTGTTGTGAAGAAACTTCCTGTGTGATTAGGACAGGTTCTGTGTGAACTAATAGGATGGCAGCCACTTTGTTTTTCCTTATCATTGTTCCCCAGACAAAACAAGCCAATATAAGTAATGAGAGGTATTTGGGAATATATTTATAATAAAGTAATATTTACGTATTTTCATTTTCTTAATTCCTGGAGAACCCCTTTAATCACTGAACTAAGATTTTATTTCTGATAACTGCTTTACATCTGCATGGCATGGAGTCAGGGGTGGATTAAGTGACCCAAAGGCCAGGGGCTATTCCTCAAGCTTGGGCCCCACGAGAAAAAAAAAATGTATTCTACCCAGTATAGCCTCCCCCTAAGCCATAGTGCTAAAGACATATTTAGATGGACATTAAATTATACACGGTCACACATACAGGGTAACACAGCATGAAATACATATTACATCTAGTGAATTCTCCTCTCATGTAGATGTTCTCTTTCCTTATCTCCTCCACTGGAAGCAGACCACCGTGTTATTTTAGCCACATCTCGTCACATCAGAGTTTACCACAAAGACATCTTACTTTCCTCAGTTTTCCATCATCTACCCCCTAAAGCACCCTCAGCAGGTATAATGCCCCCTATAGAAACCCCAGTAGTTACACTGCCCCCTATAGCACCTCCAGTAGTTATGTGCTCCCAGCAGTTATATGTCCCCCAATAGTGCTTATTGCCATATGAGGGCTTGTTTGTTGTGGGACAGGTTGCACTTTTTAATGGCACCATTTAATATGGCATACAATGTAGAGGAAAACAATTCCAAATGGGATGAAGATATGTAAAAAAAAACGTGATTGCACCATAGTTGTATGGGTTTTGTTTCTAAAGCATTCCCTATGCAGTAAAACTGACCTGTTACCATAATTCTCCAGGTCAGTCCGATTATAGCGACACCACATTTTTAAGTCTTTTTTTTGTGTGTTTTAATACTGGGGAAAAAAAAATAAAAGCTTTGGAAAAAAATATTTTTTTCTTTGCACCACCATATTTTGACCCCCATAACTTTGTGTGAGGGCTCATTTTTGTGGGATGATCTGTAACTTTTTTTGATACCAATTTAATGTCAATTTGGTTTGTATAACATTTTTATTCATTTTTTTTGGGCAGATGAAATGAAAAAACGGCAAATTGGCAGGGTATCTGCGTTTTTTAAAGACAATATTGCCGACATATAGTCGTATGGTGGTAGGGTAGTGGATAATCAGGCTATTTAAGGGTTACTATTAAGATAGTTAAACAGGGGTGTATAATACTTCACATAAAGGTTTTTTTTTTTTCTGCAGCATCTTTACATATGAGTGCAGCAGTGTCATTATCATTTGGAGACAATTTTGCATGCCAATCCACCATTTTTTTTGCAGTTACATAAACAGTGAAATTTGTGGCCATTTTGCATTGCCACTTATCTGCATTGCCAAAAGAGAGAAGACCAGAAGTGCGTTTTCTCCCTTTGGCCATGCTGTTTCTTGAAAGGTCACTAAATTCAGTGGTTATGTAACTGCAGAAATACACATACAGTATAGCTGACTGGCGTTCAAAATGTCCCCCCAGCCACAGGGTTAACTCCCAGCCCCACATTGTTTACACTTCAAGTTGCAGCCTGCAGGGAGCACTCATGACCTGCAGGCTTGAAGCAGCACTGTGTCAGGGCAGTGCCTGACTGCTGAAGTTGCCTAAAGAGCGCTCCCCATTCTGTGCAGTGCTCTGGGCACTGTGCTCACCATCAAAGAAGCCGCTACTTGTCATCTCCGTCTTCTCTTCTTGACGCAATGCTCTCTTCTTTCAGCCTATGAGGAGGTGGTGCTGACTTTAAGTCCTGTGCAGAACGTCCTGACTCAAGCGTCAGGACGTTATTACTCTGGGCCTCGCTGTAAGTTGTTAGTGCTGCACTGCAGCTCGCGGCAGTGCTGCGCATTACACTTTTTGACTTCAAACCAGTAAGGGGCGTACCAAACACCTCTATTATAATCTGCCATTACGTGGAGTCAACTAACATCTGACACTTGTGAACAGATATGCCAGCCCAAGCTGACTAGACTACATTCCACAGCACTTCTGCATTCTTGGGTTTGGCATCACAAACAGCATTTTTGATGTCACTCCACAGATTCTCAACCGGATTGAGGTCTGGGGATTGGGCTGGCCACTTCATCATAGCAATCTTGCTGGTCTGGAACCAGGATGTTGCCCGCTTGCTGGTGTTTTTGGGGGTCGTTGTCCTGCTGAAACATCCCTTTCAAGGGCATTTCTCCTTCAGCATTAGGCAACATGACCTCTTCCAATACTTTGATATATTCAAACTGGTCCATGGTGCCTGGTATGCGATAAATGGGCCCGACTCCAGAGTACGAGACACATCTTCAAACCATTATGCTTGCACCTCCATGTTTTACAGTTTTTATAATGTACTGTGGCTTGAATTCAGTGTTTATGGGTCGTCTCACAAACCATCTGTGGCCTTTAGACCCAATAAAAACAATCTTGCTCTCATCTGTCCATAGACAGTCAATGTGTTCTTTGGCAAATCAACACGTCTTTCTCAGCAATGGTACTTTATGAGGGTTTCTTGCAAATAGTTTGGCTTCATGTAGGCATATCCTTATTGTTGCAGTGCTCACTGGTAACTGAAGATCTTCTTTGATTTTCCTGGAGCTGATCATTGGATGCTTCTTTCCCATTCTTGTTATTCTATGATCTACACGGATGGTAGTATTTCTTTTCCTACCACATGTTTCGGGTTTTGTTTGCCACTTTAAATCATTGGAGATCATTTTAGCTGAGCAGTCAATTATATTCTGCACTTCTTTGCAAGTATTCCCCCCTCCAATCAACTTCTTGATCAAAGTTCTTACTTCTTCAGTACATTGTCTGGAACGACCCATTTTACTCACTGAAAACTATCAGGTAGAACATTTGCTGCCCTCTTTTTAAATATGGGCCATAATTGACATCTGTTTCTTCACAGAGTAATGACCTCACTAATTGAACTCCACACTGCTATCAATTTGAACACCCTCTTTCATTAAATGAATCAATTACACCCAATTAGCAGCATCTGTGTCATGACTGTTGATTCTGTTGGTTGCCTTACTAGTATGTCACATGTCAGGAAAGGGTTAAATGTGCCTGTTCACATTGCAGTTTATGGAGACATGCACTACTTTGATCAAAGCACGCCCATAGAAGTCGGGCATTCGTGGTGTGTGTTTTTCACTGAAGACTGATGGGAGATTCTTTGGAAATTAACTGAGCGTCAGTGAATTAAGGATGACACACAGATGGTAAAAACGGACACACGGACCAACCACGGATCCTTCACGGACATCTTCATGGATGAAACACGGACGCTTTTTTTCACGGATGTGTCACTGACACGGAAAAGTGGACGAGGCCTTAGGGGGAGATTTATCAGAACTGGTGCAAAGGAAAACTGGCTGTGTTGCCCATAGCAACCAATCAGATTCCATCTTTCATTCTCCATAGGTACTATGAAAAATAAAAGGTGGAATCTGATTGGGTGCTATTGGCAACTAAGGCCTCATGCACACAAATGTATTTTGTTTCCGCGTCCGTTCCGTTTTTTTTGCGGATAGGATGCGGACCCATTCATGTCCTATTCTTGTCCGTTTTGCGGACAAGGATAGGCATTGTTACAATGTATCCGCAAAAAAAAAACACGGACGCCATACGGAACGTCATCCGTTTTTTTGCGGATCCGCAATTTGCGGACCGCAAAACACATACGGTCGTGTGCATGTAGCCTAAGTCAGTTTTCCTTTGGTGTCCTTGGTGTCTGTATTCACATCCAAGTCGATTGTGGAATCTACACAAAGTGAATTACAATGTAAGTGAATGAGGTTTTCGCAAACCCTATTAAAACACTGTGTAAAAAGCATGATGTGGATTTGTGCAGAAGACTTTATCCATTGCAGTTTTTTTATTTAACGTATATAGTGCTAACAGTTTCCGCAGCGCTTTGCAGACATTAGCATCCAACTGTCCCCAATGAGGCTCACAATCTAAGTTACCTATCAGTATGTCTTTGGAGTGTGGGAGGAAACCAGAGTACCCGGAGGAAACTCATGCAAACACGGGGAGAACATACAAACTCCATGCAGATGTTTTTCTTGGTCATATTTGAACCTAGGACCCCAGTGCTAGATGGCACCAGTGCTAACCACTGAGCCCCCGTGAAACATGCACTCCACTAAACAACCAATTTATGTCTAATACATTGTAATATATAACCTGTAATCAGCTCAGTGTATGCCACAAAATGTCCTTTTGTTATTATATGCTTTGACATCTCACTGTATGGAAATGATAGTCAAGTACAAAAGAATTACACACACACAAAAATAAATAATTAAATAATAAAAAAAATAAAAAAATATATATATTAGAGATGAGCGAATCATTCAAAAAAAAATTATTTGCCGAACATTCGCCGAACTTTTCCTAAAATTCGTATATTCGACGAATAGATTTGTTGTATTTGCGTACAAATTATACGTTATTATGTGCTATTAGCGAACATTCGCTCACTAATAACAAACGTTCATTTACAAAATGTACGCAACTTCTTAGAAGACATACGCATGAGCGTACAAATAGCTTACGAATCTCAGCGTACTATTGTCTAAGCGATTACGTAATACGCAGGCACGTACGAGGAGAGGCCGCGGCGTGCACTCCTCAGAGGCAGAGCGAATATTCGAGACATATATATGGTAAAGTGCAAATACATTATTATAGGTATAATATAAAAATTTTAAATATCACCTACCTAGTATGCTCACGGACACGTTTAAGTCTCTTTTCTTCTGACGCTTGTCATAGAACTGGAGCAGAGTCCCAAACTCAGTCGCAATTTGTAATCCACATAGGTAAAATTGTAATCCAAATGGGTAAAAAAATAGCAGCAAAGGTTCCTTAAAAAAACCCTCTTTCAAGGGGCTCCCCAAATAACCTGAAAAGGGGGAAAAATGGATGAGGCGCACGAATGCGCAACTTAATTTCCTGAGTTGCCTCGTCATCCTCCCGCGCTGGAGAAAGTGGCGGAACTACCAGGGAGGAGTCTGCATCGCTGAACTAAATTCGTACACAACAGCGTATAGAGTAACTACCAGGGAAAAGTCTGCATCGCTGAATTGAATTCGTACGCGACAGCGTATAGAGTAACTAAATTATACGTAGAATAGCGTATAATTTATAGGACACACTACGTAGCAAATGCATACAAAAGCGAAGCAAATCACCTAATATTCAGATTCTCTTCGCAGCTGAAAAATCCCAAGATTCGATACGAATCTACGAAGTGGCGAATAGATTCGCTCATCTCTAATATATATATATATATTTCTATTAATTGGAGCCAGTTGCATATGGTAGGGCTATATGTTTGACATACTAGTCAGAAGACTTTTCTGGCATACACGCAGAACCATGCGTGAACAGAACCATAATGGTGTTAATGTAGAACTTAAATAAGGGGATTGGTCTGATTGTCATTACAAAGTCTAAGCTAAAAAAAAATAGTTGCTCAGAATAAATTGTGATGTTCCTGCAAATATTAGTCTCTCCTCTACAAATTGTAGTCAGCAAGGATTTTTCCACTTTATGGCAAATTAATTTATGCCATTCAAGGGTGATTTGCTTTCCCTGGATCATCAGGGGTTTTGTAAGTATAATGGTCCATTCACACGTCCGCATGTCATTGCAGGTCCGCAAACTGCAGATAGCGGCAATGTGCCGGCACTATAGAAATGCCTAATCTTGTCCGTGGCTGCGGACAAGAATAATACATGTTTTGTTTTTTTGCAGGGCGGCGGAATGGAAGTGCGGATGTGGACAGCACACTTTGTATTGTCCGCATCTTTTGCGGCCCCATTGAAAATGAATGTGTCCGCACCCGTTCTGCAATATTGCAGAACGGATGCAGAACCATTCATATGTATGAATAGACCCTAATTGGTTGAACGTGATAGCTTTATGTCTCTTTTCAACCCATTACTATATGACATTTTCTACATTGGTGAACTCAATGTTCACATTTAGGACAAAAAATTAAATTCAATTCATTATTCATCGGAATAATATGATCTGAGATACTGATATCATAGTTTGGATATGAAGTTATGCATTGTGACATAGTTTCTACTCTCTTCCTGGAATTAGTGCTTGTGGTCAGAAAGGCTAAATGCTTGAGGGAGGATACAGGCAGTCACCATGCTACTCATAGCCTAACTTCAAGTAGATTAGGTGACTCACAAGAAAATAGATTTTCCTGTAGTAACTTGTAACATAGCCTTTTCCCTACATCAGATGTCTTGTAATTACATCCAATAACTGAGCAGGCTAGGTTCCAAGACAAACAAATAGACAAGGAAAACATGTGAATAGCTACAAGGCAAGGTAGCGTTCATTTTGCACAAATGGCCAAAGGCAAGCATATTTTTGCAGATAAGATCTATGGTGCCCTTTTCTTCTGTTCTATGGCTCCGCAAAACAAATAAAACATGTCCTATACTTGTCATATACTTGAAGTCTATGGGTCCACAAAAATGTGGAATGCAATCCGTTTTTTTGCGGCAATATGCTGAACTGTCCACACAAAATGCATCCATATCTTTGCTGACAGCATAAGGCGGTCTGAATGAGCCCTAACCTTGGACTCTTTCCCACCCACTTTTCAAATCTGGAGTAAGTGGTGTGAAAATACAAAATGTCACAAATTGTTTACACAAATAAGCCCCAAAACTCTTAAAAAAGTCCTATTCTATAACCTATTCTAGAGATCAAGGCTTCATTAATTCCTCTCAATTTAAAAAAACAGCAAATTTTTTATTTTAATTTTTGAAAGTACTATGCCATTTAAAATTAAATTAATAGTTTTGCCCTTCTGTAGCAGTCAACACAACTGATAAGACCTCCTATATAGCTATGTAATTCATTGCCAGTTCACTGCTAAGGTGAGGGAAATGTTATCTGAGGAGTAAATAGTAGGTGTAGAATTAGAATAACAGTACAACAGTTTTATGGTTCTCTTAACAGCCCTAGATAAAGATGCCCAGAGACCTTCATTAGTGTAGTGTGTGAGGCTCTAATTGAGTCAGGGGGGCTCCCCCTGGTTGCTGTTATGGTCTGACTGAGAAAATTAAACAAGACTACTATGCTAAAAGTCAAAACAAAGAGGAACAGTCAGGATAGTAGGATATAATATAGTAAAAAAAAAAAAATTATACTCACCATTCCGAGTCCCCTCCATTCCAGCGTTGCGGCTCCCATCCTCTCTGTAGCCAATCACTGGCCTCATGGGTCTTGTGACATTTACAGCTGAGGCCAGTGATTGGCTGCAGCAGTTACATGTCATACTGCAATGGTGGGGACATCCGGCGGGGAGCATGAGAGCAGCAGTGCTAGAGCAGAGGTACCTTAGAATAGTGAGAGCTTTATTCACAGCTTTGTGTGTGACTGGAGTATAAGATTTGATGTTACAGCAGAGTTGTTAATGTGACTGGAGTATTAAGCTGTTCATACACTGCTTTGTCTAAATCTGTCTCTCTTAAACGAGTCCATATTTACCCTGACCTGATGGCATCCGGGAGTAAACACTTTGGTCAGTTTTCACAAATGCGTGTGGACTGAGATATGGGTGATGGCCACCACATGGACTGTATTCTCCGAACCACACACGCTTATGTGAACTGGTCTTTCTGTAATAAAATATGCATGCAGCTCTTGATCACAGCCCTGGGCGGCGAAGTCTTTATTGGTTTAGGTCAGTTTTAGGGTGCCTTCACATGATCCGGATTTTGTTGCAGAAATTTCCGTGACTGAAAATCAGTTCATAAACAACGTGGATTTTTTTTCATGTTATTCTGGTAAATAAAATGGATTTTCAGTCTCTGAAATGTATGCAAAAAAATCTGCAGCGTGCGAAGGTAATCTTAGTGTTCACATGGCGGAATTTTCTGCCAGAATGTTTGCAACATCAGGGCTTCCCCTATTTTATCCCTGGGTCTGAAAATTGTCTACCCCTGTTGTGTTCTGCTGCTGAAATTAACTTCTGCAGACTAAATGATGTTGTGCTGCAGATTTCTTGTATGAGAAATTTGAGAATCGCTCCATTTAATTCAATGGGAAACTGATCCAACAGTAGAAAACACTGCAGAAACACATCCAAAACATTCTGCAACAAAATCCGTGCAGTGCTATATTCTTCACGATAGCTGTATCCCTATCCCACCCCCACCAATTGAATACTCTGAAGGTCCTCACTGTCTGTGAGGAACTTATCTTGCTGTGCATACTGAGCTTCCTGGTTCAGGAATATAACCCAGAATTCCAATGAAGACTGTCAAGTCTTCACTAGAGTTCTCAAATTGTATTTGTGAATCAGGGAGCTCAGGATGCACAGCAAGAGCTCTAGAAATTAGGAAATATAATTGTATATAGTGATGCAGAAATCCAGGCCACAGCAAGGCTGGGTTCTAGGTTAGAGTTCATTGTCTGTGTCTGTCCCTACCTATAGGCGTTACATGTAAGTTAAAGAACTCCCGCAAAAATTTTTATTCTCTGACCTGTTAGAAAGGTGCATGATATAATCTGTAGTGAATGTCATTTTCTTATCAGAGAATGTAATTGTGCGTAATAACTTCTCTTCTTATTGTAGCTGGGTCATGTGACCAACTCCCTGACCTCCAACTGACCCAGGACAGAAAGCCAGTAACTGCTCTATTCATTCCTATGGGAGCCTCACTTTCAGTCTCATAGGAATACATAGAGAATTAGACTTCCTGTCCACACAAAAGTCTATGTGTGAGTTGGTGGGTGTAATTGCTGGTCACATGACACAGATAAGAAACTTCAGGATGATAGAAGTCAAAAATTCAGACACTGGTAAGAAAATGACATTCACTACAGATTATATCATGTACATTTCTAGCAGGACATGGAATAAAATTTTTGTCGGGAGTTCTTCTTTAAGAAACAAGCGTCAAAGATTATGGCTAATCGATCTATTTGACATAAATCCATTTTGATCACAATGTACAATTGATGGAATAACTTTTGCCAGACAGTTTGCCAAAATGTTGGCCAACAGTTTGGCATCTGCATTCATAAGGGAGATTGGTCGATAAGATCCCGGGTCACTTTTACACTTATCTAGTTTGGGAATATGAGTTTACCTCACTCCACGACAGACCAGGGGGTGGAGGTTTGGGTGAGGAGGTTATCCTGAAATATTTCGTGGAGCATTTCATAAAAAAAAAAAAAAAAAAAGAAGTTCCACATCTTGGTGTCTAGACAAAACCTCAAAGGATATACCATCTGGGCCTAGTGTTTTATTACTGGGGGAATTAACCAGAGTTTCTTTAAAGGAAATCTGTCACCAAAAATTTTACCTGAGTTGTTCTTAACAGCATTTAGAAAGCATTAAGAAAATTGCTTTATGGCTACCACATGGGCCATAGCCACAATGGTCTGGAGCCGAGCCGACCTTATTGACTTCTATGGGAGAGTTTTCTGGGCATGCTCTGTGAAACTGTGCAGAGGTCATTGTACAAGGGAAGAATAGACTGTGAATTGTGGATCCTGTCTTAGGTCATCTTGTGTTAAGACACTTCCTTTAACTTCTAATACAGTAATTAGCACAACTAAATACCTAACCTGCTCTACAGATAGAGTTGGAACATTAATACTATCCAAAAAGGTCAAGATCCAACACCTTAACTTATAGTGATAACTAGTGGCGAAAAAGTCTTTCAATATATGACTAATGTTCCTTGGATCACTTTTTTCCTCCCCCACACCTAATCAAGGCAATTCAGGTAATTTCTTTCTAACCCTTAATAACATTTGCCAAATATTTACTAGATTTTCCTGATCTTCCAAAATGTATGGATTCTTGACATGGGACGCCTGTATGCTAGATTTTCCAAAACAAAATATCACTCTCACTGGGATTTCTTGAGGCATTAGTGCAAACTCTCCTGTAAGCGTACTCAAGCATTCTACCAAACCATCGCTTTTCTGATTAGCCTTTGATTTGTATATATTAATCTCTCTAAAATCCCCCCTCCCACTAACGTAAGCTTTAAATGCTTCCCATACCAAATATTGCTGATAGAAAGATGAAATGTAATTATCGGCCACCTCTATTGAGAGCCACTATGGATTTTTTTTAAAAAACATTCATGCCCTATCCTCCTGTGGTCAAGCTGACGTAGACGGACACCAGGGAATGATCTATTAAACCCCTCACCCCATATTTAACATTGGCAATTAAAGGGTTCATAAACTCATGGCCAACACCAAATCTATCCTGAAAGCAACATTTTTGGGGAATTTAGTTTCCTTCAAATGTCTGTCCAGGCCAACTCAACCAGTAAGCTTCTAAAACCTGATGTTGAATGACTCTCATCCTTTACCTCTCTTATCTTATTTAAAAGTCAGTCAATTAAGTTATTAATGTCACCAATTAAGACAGGACTTGGTTTCAAATTACTAAAAAAAGCCTGTTTATTTCTATTTGTACAGACGAGGAGAATGGTGGTGGAATATATATTGCCATTTGTGTCATCTTTAATTCTTAAAAAATCTGATGGTGTCCTCTAAGTCTTCCCATTCTGTATTTAATCAGTCGAACATATACACTTAAGGATCGAAGGATTAAGATATTTACTCCTTGAGAAAAAGAAGAATAAGTTAAATGATATGACTTGCCTATCCAAGGTTTATGTAAAAGATTAACTGTTTTTGGTGTTAAATGAGTTTCAGCCAAGTAAATTACTGCAGGATTATAATTATTTAATACCTTCATGACATTTTGCACCTTAAAGAGGTATTCTCATCTTAGACAATGGGGGCATATTGCTCGGATATGCCCCCATTGTCTTATATGTGCGGGTCCACCCGCTGGGACTCGCACCTATATCGAGATTGGAGGGGGGAGCGCTGTGCCTGGAGGACCCTAGATTTCCCGCGGACACCACTCCCATTCATTTCTATGTAGTCGACGGAAATAGCAGAGCCAGCGCTCAGCTATTTTCTCCGGCCCCATAGAAATGAATGGAGAGTGGCTACGCAAGTGCAATGTGCCCTCCTTTACTTTGGGGGCTCCGTTCTCGATATAGGTGCGGGTCGCAGCGGTGGGACCCGCACCTATAAGACAAAGGGGGCATATCCTAGCGATATGCCCCCATTGTCTAAGATGAGAATAACCCTTTAATGACCAGGTCAAATTTTGGAAATCTGACACTTTATGTGTCACTTTATGTGGTAAATAACTCTGGAACACTTTTACTTATCCAAGCCCGACACACGTTTGATCAAAAATGTGCGCAAAGAGCTGCTATTTTTTCAATTTTCATTTCTAGTAGGTATAATACCACTTTAATTTAGAATGATCCCCATTCCTTAGTTCTATTGTTTGCATGTGAAATGTTGTGCAGCCATGATTTTATACATTTTCAGTATGCTTGCTTTATGGATATGCACCTGTGAACATGAATTGCTACTCTAAATGTTCTTATATATTGAGGGTAGCGGCCTCTCTTAGACTGAGAAACGCCCATCTACCTGGGGCTTCAGAGCAGAGTATAAATGTAGCTGGTTCCAACACAGCCCTGAATATTGTAGGCTTAGGTAAGTCCAAGAGAGGCAGTCTGTTAGTGTTAGGTACCCATCTGCAGAAGCCACCTAACTGACTAAATAGCAGTGCTCCATGACGAGTATACACGTCAAATAGCGTGAATGGGTAAACGCCGCATATGCTTCAAAACAACTACAACAACCTCATTCTCCTCCATTTTCTTTTTTTACTGCAATAAAAATCTTAATTGCATTATAAATTCTCTTTGCGTGATGTCCATTGCTGTATGTAATTTGGATGATATTGTTGATCCTTGATAGTGGACACCAGAGGGACAAGCACCAACCTTCTCACATTTACACCCATAGGACGTGCAAATTGTAATAACTAATTATCAGGAATAAACACTTGTTCCAGATAATGTGCCGCCAACTGCCTGACAACCAACCTCAACACTCATTTATTAGGTGATCTTTCATTTTTGTGGAACATAAAATCATAATTTGTCAGCAGCACAAAAGATTGTTCCAACAATCGGTCATACCCATAAAGGGGGGATAATTGTTGCATTTCTGATCATTACCCTGAGTATCAGCCCATGTAACTAAGCCCTGATACTACAACTGCTACACAACAGCTTTACCATAATTGAATTTGATCACTGCAAGCTCTCTCATTAGACCAGTCAGACAAGCTGAGTATCAGTTTCCTTTGTTGACAGCCAACACCTTATTAGTTCTGTAATGTGAAGCATGTGCCAAACAAATGTCACTAGATACAAGAGGTTGTTCTATTAGTTAGAGCAGCAGTCCTCAATATGTAGGGGTCTACAGACCAGGTCAGGCAGAAAAGATCATGTGTTGCTGCTCTCCGGAGGGGTTGGTAAGGCGTGGTGCACCCCAATAGGAAATAAGTCCAGAAGGTCAGGGTCTGTTATTAACCCATTTGCTTCCTTACTGAAAGAACTCAAGGGCAAAACAAACAGGCAAGGCACTGAACTGACTTTTCCAGTCTTCTTCCTGGCAGAATAAGGTTTTGTGCCAATGAAAGGCCTGAGCTAGCTGTCCCTCTATCTCAGGGGCAGACTGGGAACTAAAAGTGGACTTGGAAAAAAAGGTAAAAGTGGCCCCATGTTGCATGTGGATCCAAATTGACAGAATGTGGGGCAACATAGCATACCTCCCAACCGTCCCGGATTTCAGTGGCTGTCCCGTGCGGGGGAGGTATGTCCCGCTTTCAGCTGTCTCTGCTTCCATAGGAGGCAAAGACAGCTGATAGTGAAGCAGAGAGCCATCAGCTCCCCCACCATTCCTCTGCCTCCTTCCCCCACTTTGTACTAACCTCATCAGGGGTGGAGGACTTGGTTCATCCTCCATAGTGGCTAGAATGGAGTTGCTTAAAGGAGGTCTGTGACGTCACTGGTCACATGCTTCTTCATGGTCACATGACCAATCCCGACTGCAGGAGCTTGTGGAAGGAGGAGGGGCTGTGTGTGCTGGCCAGCAGCCCAGTGAGGGAGGATGTGCTGCAGTCCTGGAGGACACAGAGCTTCATGGGGAGCAGGTAAGGTGCAGCAAATGGAACTCATACTGTATATGAGGGGGCAGGTGGAGCACTCAAAGGCAGTGGGGCTCAAGTGGAATGGAGTCTGGGGCAATTACAGGGGTTTATAGTACAGATCTGGGTGTATTCTGGGGGGCCATGGGGGGCTTTATGGGGTGTAAATCTGTGAAGGGGGCTTATGGTGTATTCTGGGAGCCATGGGGGGGGGCTTTATGGGGTGTAAATCTGTGAGGGGGGGCATGGGTTGTATTGTGAGGACATGGGGGGCACTTTATGGGTTGTAAATGTGTGAGGGGGGGCATGTGGTGTATTCTGGGGGACATGAGGGGGAAGATCTGAGGGGGGCTTTATTGGGGTGTAAATCAGTGAGGGGGGGGCATGTGGTGTATTCCGGGGGACAGAACAGGAGAGGACTCCAGCATAACAGAGACCGGACGGATCTGTTATGCAGGCTATAGGCTTCTATTATGACGGAATAAATAACGGAATGTCTCCAAAGGCATTCAGTTATGCATTCCATCATAGAATTGCATTATGGTCCATGGTAACAGAATCCATATAGCAATTCACTTTTTACCTCGACCCGAACATGAATTTCAAAATATGAAATTCGCTCATCCCTAGCAGTGATGTTATGTACATGGACTGTATGTTGGAGGGGCTGAAGGGAGGGGAGCGATGATATTTAGCACATAGATAATGCTGAGCAAACTTCTGTTTTCAAGTTCGGCGTACAAGGTTCAGGTTATCTAAGAATTTTGTTATGGATTCCGTTACGACGGACTATAATGTATGGTTCTTGGTAGCAGAATCCATAACGGAATTCTTAGATAACCGAACTTCGTACGCCGAACTTGAAGGCAGAAGTTTGTTTATCACTACCTATATGCAAATGAATGTGAGGGCAGTTTAAGTAAAAGTCATCAGACGGCCATTTTTATAACTATGTAACCCCTTCCCGACCAGCGCCGTACATGTACGGCGCTGCGGGAAGTGAGTTGCCAACCAGCGCCGTAGAGCTACGGCGCGGCGGTCACGCGGTCCCCGGGCGTAATCGCCGGGGAATCGGGGTATCATGGCTGCACTGCCCGGCAGGCAGCCATGTTCCCTAAGGGCAGGGGGCGGTATTTCCGTCCCCCTGCATCTGCGGTGGCTGCGATTGGCTGGTTTTCACAGGCCAGCCCATCGCAGCTCCCGGAAGCCACCGGAGCTGCAGGGGGATCGGAGGAGGGTCATCTGAAGGTGACAGGTGCTGAACTAGTCAGCACCTGTCCTTCCCGAGGTCAGGCAGGGGACCCCTATGTTTTGGGTCCCCTGCCAGCGCTGCCATTGGCTGGAGCAACGCTCCAGCCAATGGCAGCGCTACAGCTGCACAGGAAGGGGCAGAACCTTCCTGCATGCAGCCATTCTAGCTGGAGACTGCATGCTGGAAGGTTCTGTCCTTTTCTGTGTGCTGTTGGCTTGCTGGAACTTGTGGTGCACCACCACTATCTGATTTTTTTTACTGCTGAAAAGAAGAGGAAAAGAAGAAGAACAGAAGAAAAGAAGAACAGAAGAAAAGAAGAAGTTACAGATCCCTAACCCACCCTCCGTCCCTGTCCCCTCCCCCTCCCTTCCCCCACCCCCCTTCCGTCCTTTTTTTACGGACGCCACTTGGTCCGTGTGTTTTTTGTCTTTTTTTAAAAACTTTTTAACAATTTTACAGCTCCGTACCGCTTTTTCTGCGTGCGAGCTGTGACCGCCCAGTGCTTTTCAGTGCATACCTGCCTGATCAGCACCTGGGGATTATTTGTTGTGCTTTTTTGGTCAAAAAAGAAGAAAGTACAGTTAGGGTTTTATATAAATATACATAGAGCTCCATATCTCTATATATAAAGATATAAGTTAATTTTTAGCCAGTGTTCAGTTTTTTATACTGTAGTGAATTTTTTAACTACAGTATTTGCACGCACACACGTTTTGTGTGCGTGCGTGCGTGCTGTGTTAGCACAGTTTTTGAAACCCTAGGTAGTGTCAGTCAGATATATATATAAATCTATATATATATATATATATATATATATATATATATATACACACACACACATTTCAGTTAGTGTAAGTGTAGGTATTTGCACGAACGCACTGTATCTGCGTACGTGCTGTTTGCAGAGGACTGTAGTGAATTTTTTCACTACAGTTTCTGCACTCACACACCATCTGTGTGCGTGCTGTAAAAGCAGCATCTGCATATTTTTTTTTATTTTTTTTTTTTTACTTGTGTGAAAAAAAAAAAACACAGTGGTAGTTAGATAAATTTCAGTTAGTGTCAGTTTAGGTGTTTGCACGAACGCACTGTATCTGCGTACGTGCTGTTTGCAGAGGACTGTAGTGAATTTTTTCACTACAGTTTCTGCACTCACACCCCATCTGTGTGCGTGTTGTAAAAGCAGCATCTGCATTTTTTTTTTTTTTTTTTTATACTTGTGTGAAAAAAAAACAAACACAGTTAGTGGTAGTTAGATAAATTTCAGTTAGTGTCAGTTTAGGTGTTTGCACGAACGCAATGTATCTGCGTATGTGCTGTTTGCAGAGGACTGTAGTGAATTTTTTCACTACAGTTTCTGCACTCACACACCATCTGTGTGCGTGCTGTAAAAGCAGCATCTGCATATTTTTTTTTTTTTTTTTTACTTGTGTGAAAAAAAACAAACCACAGTTAGTGGTAGTTAGATAAATTTCAGTTAGTGTCAGTTTAGGTTTTTGCACGTGTTCTGCATACGTGCATTTTGCAAGCACTGAGCACCGATCAGTAGTGTCCATTACTGATCGCGTCTGCTCTTTTTTTTTTGTGCGGTAAAAACTTTTTCCTGCAGCAAAAACTTTTTTTTTTTATTTATTAGAAGACTTTTATTACTGAAAAGACCTTTTTTTTATTCCCCCTCCCTTTTTTTTTTTTAAATTCAAAGTCAATACTAAAAACACCTTCACGTGTAAAACCACTACATACACACCCCTCACACTAAATAAAGTTTTACACGTTTCACCCATCACACCCCAATAAACTAAAAATGTCCCAATCATCTCAACGAGTGTACTCGGCAGAAGAGGCATTCGCCATCCTTGCCTCTGATACAGAGTCGGCCACTGAAGGAGAAGAGGACGCCACTTTCCTCTACTCCTCCACCCCCTCATCATCATCATCATCCGCTGATGAGGGACCCTCTAGGAGGCACCCCAGAACGACCGCTGAGGCAGCCCCCCAGAGTGACCCCACCCCTGACGTTTATCAGCCCCAAATACCAGAGTTTGTGGGAAACTCTGGAATTCAAATTGACTGCACGGGCTTCACAGAAATTGATTTTTTCAAAATCTTTTTCAGTGACGATTTAGTAAATCTTATCGTGGCCCAAACAAATTTATACGCCCAGCAGTTCATTACCCAGAACCCCACATCACAATTCGCAAGACCCCTAGGTTGGACCCCAGTAACAGCGTCAGAAATAAAAATTTTCTGGGGGCTTGTGTTGCACATGGGGCTTATTAAAAAAACAGAAATGAGACAGTATTGGAGTGCGGATGTCTTGTACCACACTCCAGTATTTAGTGCCACCATGACCCGGTATGGATTTGAGTCGATATTGAAATTTTTGCATTACAGCAATAATGCACAGTGTCCTCCACAAAGTGACCCGACATTCGATCGGCTTTACAAAATTAGACCCATCCTTGACCACTTCAGCGCCAAGTTTTCTGAAGTGTACACCCCAGAAGAAAACATCTGTATTGATGAGTCCCTGGTGCATTTCAAGGGGAGGTTAAAATTCCGCCAGTACCTGCCCAACAAGCGGGCAAGGTATGGCATAAAAATGTACAAGCTCTGTGAGAGTAGGTCAGGGTACACCTATAGGTTCCGGGTCTATGAAGGCAAAGATTCACGGATTGAACCCCCAGAATGCCCCCCTGGCCTAGGAGTTAGTGGGAAACTAGTGTGGGACTTGCTGCACCCACTGCTGGATAAGGGTTACCACCTCTACGTGGATAACTATTATACCAGCTTACCCCTCTTCATGTCCCTAAGTGCCAGGCGTACTGTGGCTTGCGGCACAGTACGTAAAAATCAGAGAGGCCTCCCTAGATTCCTGGTAGGGCAACCACTGAGGAAGGGTGAAAGTAGGGCTCTCCTCCACGAAAACATGATGGTGGTTAAGTACAAGGACAAGAGGGACGTCCTTGTACTGACCAGCATTCACCCCAACACCAGCTCCCCTGCCCGTGTACATGGTACCACTACCACTGTCCCCAAACCGGACTGCATCCTGGCCTACAACAAGCATATGGGAGGAGTTGATCTTTCAGATCAAGTTCTGAAGCCCTACAGTGCCACACGAAAAACAAAAGTGTGGTACAAAAAGCTAGCCGTACACCTTGTATAGATGGCAATGTACAATGCGTATGTGCTATATAAATCTGCAGGACACATGGGAACTTTCCTTCACTTTCAAGAAGTAGTGATCAGGGCCCTAATTTTTCCAAATCAAGCAGAAGAGGCCCCCAGTACTTCTGCAAGTTACAGTGCCCGAGTTGTACCAGGACAACATATCCCTGGTGAAGTTCCCCAAACAGCTAGGAAGGGAAGGACCCAAAAACGATGCAGGGTGTGTTCCAAAAGGGGGATTAGGAAGGACACTATACACCACTGCGAAACCTGCCCTGAGAAACCTGGCCTGTGCATTAAGGATTGCTTCAGAATCTACCACCAATCCATGGATTAGTTTCATCCCTGATGTACCCTGAATTTTTTTCACTTTACACCTCACATTTAGTCCGTATCTTACATATCCACTTTTCACCATCACTACATATTAATTTCTGTGAGACTCCAGTTTGCTAAAAAGTACCGTTTCTACCACTTAAAATGTCCGTACAGGGGTGCTCTTTCCAAAATGGGGTCACTTCTTGGGGTTTTTAGTTGTTGGGGACCTCAGGAAATTTTTAAAAGCAACATGGCAAATAAAAAACCATGTCTGTTAAATCTGGCCTGCAAAAACCACATTTTGCAGTTTGCCTCTGGTGGCCTGCTGTGCGTCCATACAGCGGGCTACAAGCACAAATGGGGTGTTGTTTTAATGGGGAAAAATTGGGCAAAATGCATTGGGTGCATTTTCTCTTTTAACCCCTTGTGAATCAGAAAAATTGGGGTCTGCTTGTAATTTTTCATTTTCACAAATGTGTGCTTTGAAATGCTGTTACTTGCATTTCTGCCTTCTGTGAGACCCCAGTTTGTAAAAAAGTACCCTTTCTACCACTTAAAATGTCCGTATGGGGGTGCTCTTTCCAAAATGGGGTCACTTCTTGGGGTTTTTAATTTCTGGGGACCTCAGGAATTTTTTAAATGAGACATGGCACTAAAAAAACCATGTCTGTTAATTCTGGCCTGCAAAATTCATATTTTGCTGTTTGCCTCTAGGGGCCTGCTGTGCGCCCATACAGCGGGCTACAAGCACAAGTGAGGTGTTGTTTTAATGGGGGGAAAATGGGGAACATGTATTGGGGTGCATTTTCTCCTTTAACCCCTTGTGAATCTGAAAAATTGGGGTCTGCTTGTGATTTTTCATTTTCACAAATGTGTGCTTTGAAATGCTGTTACTTGCATTTCTGCCTTCTGTGAGACCCCAGTTTGTAAAAAAGTGCCCTTTCTACCACTTAAAATGTTCGTATGGGGGTGCTCTTTCCAAAATGGGGTCACTTTTGGGGGGTTTCCACTGTAGGGCCAGCTCAGGGGGTCTTCATGTGCGACATAGCTCCCAATTATTATTTCAGCTAATTTCACTCTTCAAAAGTCATATGGTGCTCCTTCCACTCTGAAGCCTGCTGTGCGCCAGTACATTGGGCTACGAGCACATATGGGGTGTTTCTGTATTCGGGGGGAAATGGTGATCAAAATGTGGGGTGAATTTTGTCCCGTTACCCTTTGTGAAAGTGAAAAATGTGGGTGTATAGCAACTTTTTTGTCAAAAAATTGCAATTTTTCATTTTCACTTCCGCGTGAATCCTAATTCTAGGAAAAACCAGTGAGCTCAAAGTGCTCACCACACACCTTGAAAGATTCCTTAAGGGGTGCTCTTTCCAAAATGGGGTCACTTTTGGGGGGTTTCCACTGTAGGGCCAGCTAAGATGGTCTTCATGTGCGACATAGCTCCCAATTATTATTCCAGCTAATTTCGCTCTCCAAAAGCCATATGGTGCTCCTTCCACTGTGAAGCCTGCTGTGCGCCAGTACATTGGGCTACGAGCACATATGGGGTGTTTCTGTAAACTACAGAATTGGGGTAATAGATTTTGTTTTTTTTTGTTGTTAACCCTTGATGTGTTTCATGGAAATTGGATTAAAACTTAAAATCTGCTAAAAAAAATGGAATTTTGAAATTTCATTCCAATTTTCCGTCAATTCTCTTGGAAAACATAAAGGGTTAACAAAGTTAGTAAAATCAGTTTTGAATAGCTTGAGGGGTGTAGTTTCTAAAATGGAGTGATTTATGGGGAGTTTCCACTATATAAGCCCCACAAAGTAACCTTATATCTGAACTGGTCATTAAAAAAATGGGTTTTGGAAATCTTCTAAAAAATTTAAGATTTGATTCAAATCTTAGAAGCCTTATAACGTCCTAAAAAGTAAAATGACATTTACAAAATGATGCCAACATAAAGTAGACATATGGGGAATGTAAAATAATAACTATTTTTGGAGGTATTACTATATATTTCGAAAGTAGAGAAATTGAAATTTGCTAATTTGCTAATTTTTCCAAATTTTTGGTAAATTTGGTATTTTTTTAAAAATAAAAATGAAATATTTTGCCACAAATTTACTACTGTCGTGAAGCACAATATGTGACGAGAAAACAATCTCAGAATGGCTTGGATAAGTAAAAGCATTCCAAAGTTATTACCACATAAATTGACATGTCAGATTTGCAAAAAATGACCTGGTCAGGAAGGTGAAAACAGGCCCGGGGTTGAAGGGGTTAAAGTCTATGAGGCTGGTCACATGGCTGTTTCATTAACGGCCAAAGAATAGCGGCTGTTAGAAAGTAGGACACGTAGGACAGGTGTTTTGTTATTTTTGGGCGGAGTTAGAGGCGTGGCCTAGTTTTAAAAAAATGTGCCCCTCTTTTCAAAAGTTGGGAGGTATGACATAGTTAGGCAGGGCTAATATATGTAGGTAGGGCCAGCAATACTGTAGTGCAGAGCAATATACCACTCTAGCTGAACCAAATACCACAGTACAGCACAAATAATGACACCACCATATTCAACTGTATCTCTGTCCTGAGGACATCAATACAGTTGATTTCAGGAGGAGACCAGGGGCTGCTGGCCATCTGCGTAAGAAAATTAGAACCCAGCTGGCAGCTAGGAGGAGGGCTTGGGCGACCCTCCTAGGCATCGGCCCACCATGAAATTTCCCTGTAGGGTCTATGGCCAATCTGTACCTGTTCTCTCTCACAAGGCTGGAACCCTGGCCAAAGGGCTCATGGCCCTGGGTTTGTGGCTCAGTCATCTGGTTGGCTGGTTGGAAAAACACTTTTTTTTACTTTTTTATTTTGTCACACTCTGGGACTTAAACTTCTGGGGTCTGAGGCCCTCTGCAATGCATTACAATACATCCTGTATTGTAATGCATTGACTGTCAGCTTGTATGCTGATAGCCTGCCTGTGAGACCCAGTCTAAAGGGCTGGATCGCACAGGCTTCCTCTGCCATAGGGTCCCTGTCACTGTAGTGCGGGGACCCAATGGAGATGGGGAGGGCACCTGTACCCTCTGCAAACCCTCTGCATGCCGCTGTCAGCTTTGACTGCTGCATACAAGGGGTTAATACACCGGCGTATGCAGCGGGGGCCCGTCTGTCAGTGACTGCCTGGTCCGTGCCGCTGATCAGCCCGCAGTACATGCACGGCGCTGGTCCTTAAGTCACGTCCAGCAACGCGCGGGTCCTCTATGGGTTAACCAGACACTGTGTGTCTTTTTTGTGTCCAAAACTGAAAGCCAATATACACTTTTGGGGACAATTGTTTATTATTGCATTGTACTCCTTTTGAGCTAAAAATTTCTTCAGTTGGTCTTTATTAAAAATTTTGAACCACTGTGCAGACTTGAGTTTATCTAATAGCAGGATCTGAATTTTCACTCTGTTCTGTCAGGCTTTTTAGCTGACTGGCTCCTAATCTCTGACATTACAAACACTCATTGTAGATCATTTTTTATGTTACTAATAAGAATGTGGCATAAATAAGTGTTTATGACCACTCAGTAGTTTATATGATAGAGATGAGGTTTATTAAATGACTAGCACTTAGTGAAAGTAAAAAATACAATTCACATAGCTAGAAAAACAGTTAATCCTTTGTGACAGAACGGCTCAATATTTTTTTTTTAATAAAGACCAATTAAAACAGTGTTTTTTAGCCCAATACTATATACTGTGGAAAATTATCAATATCTCAGTTCAGTCAAAAGGTCTCTCAGTATTATCTGGCTCTGTATTAACCATTGCACAATGCAAATATAGTGCAATAACAGTATATGTTAAAATAAAAATATAAAATAGCTTAAAAGTGTAAACAACAGCATAAATCATAGTGCAAGTTAACCCTCTAAAGTGTAATAAAGTAGAGAATTAAAGGCTTTGCATAGTAGCAATAGGGGAAAAGTACTCTAAAGAACTCTTTTTCCATGGTACTACGAAAGAAGCCCAGAAGACACAAGTTGTGTCTCTTTATGCAAAGAGGAAAAAGTTGTTTAAAGTGATTGGGCAGCCTGTTTGTATTGATGACCTATCCTCAGGATAGGTCATCAATATCTGATCAGTGGGGTCCAACACCCGGCAACCCGCCTATCAGCTGTTTGAAGAGGAAACAACACTCCATGACATGTGCTTCCAGAACATTTTCCTATATTATGAAAGCATAGCCATCGCTGATGGATTGCAGGGTGGTCTGTAATCATGGAAACAACAGTGTATAATGTGATGAAAAATGAATCCAGCCGGCAAAGGAAGCAATATGGATAATAACAATACATTAGTAAGTGACCAGAGATGAGCGTATCATCAAAAATTCGCTTCGGCGTGTTTTACCATGAATTCTATGATGCGAGAATAAATAGGTCCACACACAATAGCTAAGTGAAAATAGATATAGTTTACTTAAATTATGGAACATGCAGATGTTCAGGAGTGACATGACTGCTCAGGTGCAGCCATGTCAAGAAGTCAACTACTTTCACAACCGGGTATCGCTGGTGATCCAGTGGAGGGCTCCCCCCGCACAGATGTATTTTTAACTCATAGCTAAGTATACCTTTGGTTTTATTCTTGTTTATTGTACTTGTTATGATTCTTGTTTACTTTACTTGTTTCTTCTATATTTTTGTTTATCATTTAAGTAAACTATATTTTTTCCACTTAACTATTGTGTGTGAACCTATTTATTCTCGCATCATAGAATTCACAGTAAAACAGGCGAATAATCAACGAATTTATGACAAGATTCGTTCTTAATACGAATTTATTCAGTCGAATTTGCGTTAAAAATAATCGTTGTTTTGCGAACATTTCTGCACAAATTAAGAACATACAGTCTAAGCATTGTTAAAAGTACGCTACTGAACTGAATGCGTAAGCATTTGCGTACAAAGTGCGTACCAATCCTTAGCGTACTATTGATTCGCGATTGCGTCATATGCACGCACGAGGCTAGGCCGCGGCGTACAGTCCTCAGCCAAGGCAGTCCATATGAGGTACAAAAGTACTAGCTATCTGGCTAAGTGCATAATTTACTAAAAACACCATACAATAAATGCATAATGGGACACATTGCAGTACCTGAAAAAGAATACACACAATGGGCTAAAGTGCTTGAACATTGCTGAACCTGTAAAAACATTATTGCTAAAATACCGCAAAGACATAATTATGCAAACATTTTAGTGCAATCAATTTCACATTTGTAAGCATAATAGGCTCAGATATACATTTGAGTCTCTCCTCATGGCTGCTTGGCATAAAACACTGGTACACATAATCCACAATTCAATTGTAATCCACGTGAGGTAATTTTGTAATCCAAACAGGTAACATGTAGAGATGAGCGAGCATGCTCAGCCGAGCATGCTCAAGTGCCATCTTTGCGTATTTGCGTACGCATTTTAAAATTCGTACGCTATTCATACGCATTTTTTTTTTTTTGAATTCTTTATTTTAACATTTTCAAATTTGTTACAATAGTCATGGGGTCGCAGCCCCGACAATCATACCTTCACAAAGTCGAATAAACATATGTGAAAGACACCAGATATTATTTGTCTGATTTTTGGTCCAAAGATAGAGTTGATTCATCTGGGACTCCCAGCAAGTAGAATGTATAGAATGTCAAACCAAAATTCACTACCGATGATATCATTGGATAACTTGCAAGATTTATCCACTTCCTACATAACAGCCTTATTCTAATCAACAATACGCGAAAGCGCAAAAGAAGTGTTTGGAGAGAGTAAAGAAGTTGAGAGAAGAAGGAAAAAAAAAAAAAAATAAAAAAAAAATAATAATCTCCTCTCTCTCTCTCCCCCCCCAGACCCCCCTCCCCCGCTCCACCGACTCAATCCAACAATGCTTTAAACTCTTCTGTTTCCTGAAACATTAGCCAATGTTGCCACGTTTTCCTAAAAGACGTAGACATGTTCTTCATTGCAGAGGTAAGATCCTCCATCCTCATAACCTCCTGGAGTCTATTTATCCACATACCAATTGTAGGTGGTGAAGATTGTTTCCATGTACAAGGGATACAGGCTCTAGCAGAATTCACCATATGTCTAATCACAGATTTCCTGTATGTTTGGATAGGAATGTCGTTATGATGCAGGAGAAAAAATGCTGGGGTTTTGGGCAGTGCGTATGTGGTGAACTTTGAAGCAATCTCCCACACCGTCTGCCAAAAGTTGGCCAACACCGAACACTCCCAGAACACATGGAGTATTGTGCCCCTTTCCCTTCCGCAGCGCCAACACACCGGAGACACTGTTGGAAAGAAAAGGTGCAATTTCGAGGGCACCATGTACCATCTTGAGAGGACCTTGAACCCTAATTCTTGTGTGTTACTGGCTATGGAGGTCTTATGAGTGAGAGTGAAGATGCGATCTTTCTGCTCGTCTGTAAATGTGAGCCCCAAATCCCTTTCCCACTTTTGGAGGTATATTGGAGATGTTTGATTGGTTGGTGCGATCAGTATATTGTAAAGGTGCGATAAGGCATGTCTAAAGACTCCCCTCCCATCACAGAGGCGTTCAAAGTCAGTGAGTTTACGTGAAAACGTGTTCGCTGTGGGTAATGTGAGAAGGTAGTGCTGAAGTTGGTGAATGTGCCATTCCGGCAGGGGGAGTGGTTCAGAGATGTCCCTTAGTTGATGTACCGATAGCCAGGTATTGGTTGCTGATAGATGGTGACCCTGAACTTGTTTGCCTGCATCCATTTCCTGAATGGACCTGAATCTAGACCCGGTGAGAAAGAGGGATTCCCTAAGATGGGGAACATTGGCGAAGGTGCTGGCGAGATGTCGGGTAACTTAATTATACTGCCCAAGGCTTTTAATGTAGGGCCTATTGTAGGATGTGCTCTAGCCGCCAGTGGTGTTTGTGACTCCAACCATGGCAAAGACTGTAGCGGTATCTTCATTTCTGCCTGCTCAATAGCTACCCACTGCTTATTCTGTTGATGACGACACCAGTCTACTATCCGCAAGAGATGGGAGGCTCTATGATATGAGATAAAATCTGGGAGTCCTAACCCTCCTCTCAATTTAGGCCGAAATAAGATCGATCGGGCTATCCGTGACACCTTTCCCGCCCAAATGAAGTGAGTGAGGGTGGAGAGTAAGCTGTGAAAGAATAACCTGGGGATATATATTGGCATTGCCTGCAGAAGATAAAGAATTCTTGGAAGGACATTCATCTTAAAAATGGCGATCCTACCGAACCAAGTGAATGTCCCCTTACTCCATCTATCCAAATCTAGTCTGATGGCCCGCAACAACGGTGGATAATTAGCCTCATATAATGCTGCTATGGAAGGGGTCAAATGTATTCCTAGATATTTCAGTGATATTTTTGCCCACCGAAAGGGAAAGTTACCTCTAAGCTCCAGAACCAAAGCCATCGGAAGAGACACATTCATGGCCTCAGACTTCTGCCAGTTAATCTTAAAATTGGAGAGGGCCGCATAAGTTTTGAACTCTGCCAAGAGCACGGGAAGAGAGATGCGTGGTTTTGTTAAAAAGAATAAAAGGTCGTCCGCATATGCTGCTATTTTATATGTCGTGTCTCGTATCTTCACCCCTTCAATATCAGAGTTTGCTCTTACATGACATAGGAAGGGTTCTAGGCACAAAATGAAAATCAGAGGGGAGAGAGGGCACCCCTGTCTAGTGCCATTGCCTATGGCGAATGATGTTGAGTAATGTCCATTAACCTTAACTAACGCTGAGGGATTGGAATATAGGTTACGGACCCTAGCCAGCATCCTATCTCCCAAACCAATGTGTCCCATGGTCTCTAATATAAACGCCCAGTCGACCCTATCAAAGGCCTTGTTTGCGTCTGTTGATAATAGACACATGGGGATTTTAGATGTGATTGCACGATATATCATATTGATAGCTTTTGTTGTATTGTCTCTGGCCTCCCTCAATGGCATGAAGCCTGTTTGATCCAGATGGATCAGGTTTTGTAGGTGGGGCAAAAGACGCGATGCCAGAATTTTTGAGAACAGTTTTAAATCACAATTTATCAGGGAGATAGGTCTGTAGCTTTGACATTGTGCAGGGTCTTTCCCTTCTTTTGGGATCACCGTAATGTGTGCCCTAAGTGTATCCACTGGTAGGGATCGGGTGACAAGATTGTGGTGACAAGATATCTAGAAAGGATATATAATATGCCAGTGAGATGCCATCTGGCCCTGGGGCTTTCCCCGTCTGCGATTCCTTGATAGCTGTTGCTAATTCAGCATGAGATATAGGGGCTTCCAGTAATGCTGAGGCTTCCACCGTTAATTTACCCATTCCCGATGTTACCAGGTATTCCCTAATGGACTTTTTATGATCCTCTGATGAACGGTGGTGCCCAGTTTGTAGATTATATAGGGAATGATAAGCCCTAAAAGCCTCAGTAATCTGTTTGGGTAATGTCGCTCTTTGGCCTACATTATTGGTAATGTGTGGGACATAAGACTCCGCCCTGACCTTCCTTAGTGCCCTGGCAAGGGTTCTGCTAGGTTTGTTTCCAAACTCATAGTAGTGTCTGCGACACTTCGCAAGTGTGGCTTTTGCCCGTGATAAGCATATGGATTTTATCTTCTCTCTTAATTGTGCTAATTCCACACCCTGTTGAGGGTTGAGCGTGGACTTGTGTGAGCATTCTAAGTCATGCACTTTGGTTATAAGCTTAGAGAGTTCAGCCGCCCTTTCCCGTTTGAGACGTGTACCCACTTTTATGAACGTGCCCCTGATGTAGCATTTATGCGCCTCCCAGACCATGAGGGGGTCACTACCCTGTGTAACATTGAGAGAGAAATATTCAGTTAAGTCTTTCCTCACCTCCGTTGTGACTTGAGGGTCATGTAACAGTGACTCATTTAACCTCCAGCGCCATTCCCTGGCATGTAAGGTTGGCATTGTTAGTTTTAGAGTGATTAAAGCGTGATCCGAAAAAGTTATCGGGTCTATCCTTGAGTCCCCTATCAGCTCCAGATTTGTATGTAAAGTGAAAAAGTAGTCCAGTCTAGAGTAGGAGTTATGGGGGCTAGAGAAATACGTATAATCCCTGTCTTGTGGATGTAGCAGGCGCCATACATCTACCAAGCGGTGTGAGTGTAGGAGGTCCCTGAGCCTATTTTATGTAGAATGAGGGATACTTGTGCGTCCTCTGGATGTATCCTTAGAAGGATCTAACGTGAGGTTCAGGTCTCCCACGACTACCAGGATCCCTTCCATAAATTCGGCCAGACTTGCCAATGTGGCGTCTAGGAATTGGACTTGTCGTGTGTTCGGTGTGTAGATGTTAGCCAACGTAATCATGGTGCCAGCCAGCTTACCTTTAACAAACACGTATCTACCTGTCTCATCTGCCCGACATTCCACCAGTTCCCAAGGAACCGCGTTAGAGATCAAGATGGAAACTCCTTTTGTCTTGGTGTCTGGAGATGTGCTGTGATAGACATGTGTGAACCTCGCATTAGTCAAAGCTTGCACACTATCCGAACGGAAGTGAGTTTCCTGAATGAAGGTGATTTGTGTTCTTTTTTTCCATAGAAGCCGAAGGAGAGAGGATCGTTTTTCTGGGATATTCAGACCCTGTACATTAAGAGACGTAATTAATAATTCAGCCATCTTACCACTAGCCCAGGTGAGGGGGGGAGAAAGCCCAGTAACCAGGGGAGAGAGGAGAGCGCGAGAGAGAGAGAGAGAGAAAAAAAAAAAAAAGGGGTGGGGGGTGGGGGGGGGTGGGGAAAGAGGTAAAAGAAGAGAGGGGGGTAAGTAACAAGAAGAGGTGATTAGCGCGCCAACCTAACCGGCGACCAAATCTCCCCTATATAATCTAACACTTGAGATAAACTCTATGAAACTGCAAAAATCCCTACAATTGACTCCTCTAACCGTTTAATCTATGCAGTATACTATCTGAGGTTAGTAGAACGAATGGCAGATTAAAAGTAAACAAGTAGCATCATGTAATAGGACTATCCGGATGCATCCTTATATAACCTACTCTGGAGGGAAATAGCTGACTTAACTACACTTCATAGAAATACAAAGATATATGGATATATAGTTGCACAACATGTAATAAGCAATAGGAATAAAAGTAAATCTGGATATATGTGGCGCTATGCCGACTAAAGATAAAAAAGGAAGTCCTTAGTTACACATATTTGCAAATGCGTGATTATGCCCACTCACCAAACTTCACGGTAACTTCCTGTGGAGTGGGTCCCTACACTCATCTATGCCTCTGTTCAGACTAAATCCAAGTCTCCATTATTCAGGGCGTGTGGAACCAGCTAAATAGGAATCCTATCAGGAAGTCCTGGGTGAATGGGCGTCGCTAGGTCCAAAAGGGTTTGCGGGGCCCATTATATATAACAATAGAAAATTCGGACCAGCGATAAATATATATATATATTTTCATAAGTGCATATCCATAAAGCAAAATTATAGAAATACAAAGATATATGGATATATAGTTGCACAACATGTAAAACCCATGCACAACGCAAACCCTTTTGGACCTAGCGACGCCCATTCACCCAGGACTTCCTGATAGGATTCCTATTTAGCTGGTTCCACACGCCCTGAATAATGGAGACTTGGATTTAGTCTGAACAGAGGCATAGATGAGTGTAGGGACCCACTCCACAGGAAGTTACCGTGAAGTTTGGTGAGTGGGCATAATCACGCATTTGCAAATATGTGTAACTAAGGACTTCCTTTTTTATCTTTAGTCGGCATAGCGCCACATATATCCAGATTTACTTTTATTCCTATTGCTTATTACATGTTGTGCAACTATATATCCATATATCTTTGTATTTCTATAATTTTGCTTTATGGATATGCACTTATGAAAATATATATATATATTTATCGCTGGTCCGAATTTTCTATTGTTAACTACACTTCAGGTATAACATTTCTCAAAGAGTAACTATAGTGAACCCCTAGACTACCAATAAAGGGGCCGCAATCCTGGAGTGTATCTTCCTAGGGTGAACCTGGTTAAGGACTCGACTCGCTCCCTATTCAGTGGAAATCACTCTGCATTAACTGAACAACCCCCGCCATAACTTAGTCAGCGCGATCTGTCCCTCCTGAGAGGAGAATCCGGGCCTCTCCTGCGATTCCAGGGCGTCTCAGGTCTCCCCATCTGCATGCGTTGAGGAGGTGAGATTCTGCTGTTTCCTCTCTGGGATATCCAACGGCCCCTCCTAGATGTTTCTCCAACCGTAGAGGTGACATCCAACACCGGAGGTAGAGTCCAGTCTGGTACTTCCACTGGTGATGAAATTAAGAAAGAAAACGCGTCTGGAAGATCTGCTGGCGAATGTATCACTAAGGATTGGCCCCCTGGTTTGCGGATGATAATATGAAAGGGGTGTCCCCATCTGTAGGAGGCTCCTGCCTCTTTGATGACTTCTAAGAGTGGTCTCACTAGACGACGCATATTAAGGGTCAGGCGCGAGACGTCCGGCAGGATGGTCAAGGGCACTCCTTCAAAATAGATTTCGCCTCTCTCCCACGATTCCCTCAGGATCTCTTCCTTTATCCTGTAAAAGTGGACCCTGCAGATGACATCACGCGGCTTGTCTGTGTCTCTATTTCTTGGGCCCGCCAAACGATGTATTCTGTCCAGCTCAATTGTAGAGCCCCTTGGCCTATTCAAAATCTTATTGAAAATGTCCACCACCGTGTCTTATAACATATCTCCCGTGACTGTCTCAGGTAAGTTGCGCACCTTCAGGTTGTTACGACGTCCTCTATTTTCCACATCGTCCAAGTGAAGGGAAAAGTCCTTTAGTTGTGCCACATGAGCATCTAGGATCTTTGAGGTAGCTGCCTCTCTGGATTGGGACACTGACATCTGGTGTTCTAAGGTATTAACCCTCTCTGAGAGCGTTTGGACCGTTTCATTCACGGCCTGTATGGCTTGGGCCTGTTTCTGTTCGATTTGCGCTATCTGATTCCAGGTCTGCTCTGGTCGGGAGCGCTCGCACCATTTCCCACAACTCTGCTAGCGTGCGATCTAATGATATGGGGGGTGAGCCCCTCTGTGAGTCCTCTACCACCTGTGGGGCCGAAGCAAAGATGAGCGGTACGTCTTGACTGAGGGTCATGGGTGTCTGTGAGACCCTCTCCCGCTGGCGACTGTCTCTATCGCTGATCTGTCGGGGATCATGCTGGCCAGGGGACCCTTGTGCCGTGGGTGGAGGTATTGCTGCCATCGCTGTCTCATTGCCCGGCTGTTTCCCGCCATCAGTAATCGCTGCCTGCATGCTTCGCGGCCGTGGCTCTCCCAGCATCACCCGGTCTTCTGTGGAGCCGCTCCCTACCTTCCCACTCGGTGAGTGTGTAGCAGTGGATGCCTGAATGCGTATGTCCGCCGGTCTCTGATCCCTCGACGCCGGTGTGAAGGGCTCCGCCGACACCCGCAGAGGTTCCGTCTGCGCCGCCATCTTGTAGGCCGCAAGCCTCGTCTCACTTGATGTGACGGAGCGGAGGAATCTTCCTATAGATTGTTCCAGAGTTGCCACCGACTGGCTTTTGGAGCGCTTCCCCTTTGTCATGACCCTTTTTCGGGCCTTGAAAGTGAATATTTCCCTCTGATTGCTGCCGATGGACCCGGAGCCCAAGCTGCGTGCGTCCTCACTCTGCCATGTCGAAGCCACGCCCCCATACGCATATTTTAATCTATACACAAATGCGTACAAATAGCGTACGAATAGCGTACAAATTCAAATCATGCTCGCTCATCTCTAGTAACATGTAATTCACATGGATAATATAAAATAGCAGCAAATAGAGAACGCTCTTTGAAAAGGGGGCTCCCAAATAACCTGAGAAGGGGAGAAAAAGTAAAATAGGCATGCTTGGGTGCAACTATGAATTTTCTGCAGAATGGGTGGGGGGGGGGGGGGGGGAGTCCCGACAAGCCATGGTCATCTGGGTGACAGTCAAACGGGGGCAATAAAAACAAGATAAACTATAAACAAGTGCCAACCAGCTCTCACCCGTCAGGTGCAGTCCATGTTGTGCCTCCCATAGGTCCTCCAGAGGTGTCCTTTAAATCAGCCAGACTGACAGCCAGTAAAAGGGTTCCTCAGATGAGAGACACTGTGATCTCCTCTGAACTGGACGGTGGGTCGGGGTACTCGCTACCAAACACCATCTCTCCCCACTTTGGTTGCAGTTGTTTCGCCATGCTGTGGTATCTTGTTCACCGCTGGCTTGAACTGGAGAGGAGGGCGGAGTAATGAGGGAGGAGTCTTCACTCCCTATACATGCAAATAGATAGTTCCCGGTGGGCCGGGCTAGTTTTTCCCACTTCTGAGGGGGGTGTATCTTCACTTTCCCACTCTTGAGGGGGCGTATCAAAATTTTCCACTTCTGGGGGCCGGGGAGCAAGAAGAATGCATACGTAGCGCTTGCGTTCAAAATTTTAAGAACATTTATGACTGATACGAAGCGAATCTGAATAAATCCGGATTTGCTTTGGAGTAGGAAAAAAGGAGGATTCTTAACGAATCTACGAGGCGGCGAATAGATTCGCTCATCTCTATAAGTGACTTGTATTAACTTTCTCTACATGATAAATGCCACTTGCTGAAGTGAGACAATCCCTTTAACTAGACAGACAGCCCCCTTCATATATGTTATTGACTCAGAAAGGATGAGGAATTTCTCTACCTGTGTCAGAACTAAGCACAAGCTACATTTCTGGGATCAGCGCTGAAACATGACCAACTTCTCACCATTGAACGCTATTAGTCAGTTTTATTAATTGATAAACAACCAAAGTACTTTTTACATCCTCAAACAACTCATTTAACCTGACTAAATAGTGACATTTTGCCTAGTCATGAAGTGGTTGTTTTTCTATTTTCTTTTTTCCCCACTGATATTAATCATCATTACGTGACAAAAGAAACTGCTACACATTTCATATAAACGGCTCACTGACAGTAGAAAAGAATCACTGCATTATCACTAAGGATTAATCATGACCTATTTACATAGATAGCAGGCTTTGTGCAATGAACAACCAAGAACCACTAATAAAACCGCATCGATAGAAAAGAGTGAAATATTCAAATTCAGTTACAAGTTTCCAGTACTATGCGTCACAGTAAAGACAAAGAATATATTCTAGAAAGAGGAATAAACAGCTGACATTCCCTAAGGAGATGTGTCACCATTTTTTTCTTCCAGTTAAAACCATAAAGCAACATCACCTTCTATATCAGCTTCTAACAGAACATATGACTGGTGGTAGTTGAAGATTTAAACTCAGCATGTTCGACCAGCTCAGTAAGACAGACAAAAATATGTAAAAAACATACAGCAGGTGGCGCTATACAGATACAATTCTTTGAATCGTTCACTGGCTATACTTACATTTTTCATTACATGCAATTACAAACGTATCCAGATCCAGGTGCTGGTTTAAATAATGTAGACTATGTTTTATGGCACAACCCCTTTAATTAGCATAGTTGGCAACAGCCCAACATTTACAGAACTTGTACCTAATTTTCTGAGGCAGTCCCTGAAATTTGCAATATCCCAGTGCAAAAGCCATAAAGTTCATGGTGTGGGGGCGTTCTTGGGGTGCAGTCTACTTGTCCCTAATTTAAACACCACACATTTCTGCACCTCTTTGATGTCTCTCTTCTCTTGTGTGTGCATCCTGTGTGTACCTGTAACTCCTGGTCACCCCTGCTGATGAATCGGCAGAGAGTTGTAGGGACAGTTAGTCCCTGGTATACTGCACATCAGATGGAACACTAGTGGAGTCAGAGGGGTATTCACATGACAGACAGGTATAGCATATCCACAATATATGCCACAAATATCTAATAGATGTGGGTCCCATTTCTGGCACCCATACCTGCCTCAAGACTAGTGTCTGCAACCAGCCTGTGACTGACAGCAGGGACCCGGGTGGCCACGATTATGGAAACAGTTGAGCACAACATGATATTAAGGGGACATGCCGACATGTGAATGGACCCTTAGTGTTAATCGAATCTTAGTATCTGAAGTGGACTTCGATCCAAATTTCAGGGAAAATTTGATTCGCCATCAAGCCGAATTTCCTCATCAATTTTCCTTTAAAAAAAAAAAATTAAAAAATCATACTCACCCTATCCATTTGAGTGTGAAGAGGCCAAGGCGGCCATCTTGCTTTAAGATCCAGTGTGAAATCTTGTGCGCAGTGATATATGACATCATCATGCAGCGCGCAATATTTCTTCAACAAGATGATTGGTGGCCTATTCAAGCTCAAACGGATAAGGTAAGTATGATTTAATAATTTTTTTAAAATGATTAACCCCAAAAGGCCTTAATATTAATCTCAGATCAGCGATGAATGCGGCATCTGAGGGGTTCAATGACGAGGGGGGGGAGGGGCGCAATCGTCGTTCCCAGTCATTGCGCCCTCTACATACAAAAGAAAGGCACTTCGTCATGAAGCTAGTTTTTTTTTGTGCAAAATTTGGCAAAGCAGATGAGTTGAATTTTTAAGAACTTCGATCATCTTTAATTACAGTATATATTTACGTCTTCAATCATGAAATCCTAATAATCAATCATGGCAGATAACTAAGTGAGGGGAACGTCTGACTGAATGGCTTCCAGGAAGCATTAAGGCTTATCACTGTGTATGGTCACAAAACAATACTTGTCTAGGTGCAAAGGGCACAATGTAGAGAGCCAGGGCAGTCTGGCTTCCTAGAAATGATGCTCTTGTCTAAACAGCTTCTCTCATTTATTACTATCCAGTAAAACAGGTTTACAGTTCTAAGGAACTAAGCCAATGGCAATAAGGAAGAGCTAATGAACGTAACACCAAAGGGCCTGACACGACTGGGAAACCACAGGAGGCCGAGCTTGAACTCTCTGCTCTACCTGCTGATTGGTGGCTTATAAATAGGTAATGAGATCAGCGTCCTGTACACAGGTTTAACTGTGCAGACAGGAAGCAGCTGTCCAGTAACACGCAGCTACCAGCAGCGAAACCAACACATTCCAAGTGTTATGATGGAAGCAGACAGGTAAGTCCCACCTGTGAAGCTATAGCCTTACATTCAGAATATTTAGCTATTCTTCCTTTCCTTCATATACTTTTAATAAATAAGGGAGAGAAATGAGATGGTGAAGCTATGAATTCAGTGTATAGCTAAACACAATGGGGGACATTTATCAATAATGACGTAATTTGCACCAAAAAAATACCAACATTACAAATCAAAAGTGGTGTTTTGTTTCACCTCATATATCAAAAGGTGCACGTCACTTTTAAAATGTGACTTTTTAAATATAAACTTGATTATCTGCCTCTCAATTTGTGACGTTTTAACGCCAATAGCACTAAAGTACGACTTTATTTAAACAGAAGTGCGCCATTTCAGCCAACTCTGCCAGACCACACTTGCGACTTTTGAAACATATTTGCGACTTTTGAAGTATATTTACGACATTTCCTGTGGTAAATTGCGACTTTTGTCTCAGACTCAACGATTTTTGTTAATATTTTGTTTTTGTTGAATGACAATTTACTGATTTGGCTCATTTATATTGGATAACAATGAACACATCCTGTTTAATACTTACCTATCACTTGCACGACGAGTTGATTTTCTTTTCAAAAATGCGACTTTTTGACAAAACCTCACATCTTTATGCCATAAATGCGACTTTTTACAGAAAACACCACCACATAAGCTGGCTTAATTGTCCGCAACAATTTGAGCCATTTCTGCCGATAAGAGGATGATAACTAAGGCATGCTCCGTGATGCATACTTTATGGTGAAAATTCTGGAGAAAACATTATATATTTGGTACAAATCAAAACGCCATTGTTTTTGGCGCATTTTACACTATAATTCTGCGTAACATGCTAAGTGAATGCCTCCCATTGGCTATTATTTTTAGTACATTTCCGTAAAAATAATTTAAGTAATTTTACATTTTAATAACGTATGCCACCAGTATGTGAATAAAGATTGGGACAACTGGCACCCTCACTGATCATGACAACGAAACCACCATGGATTCAGCTTTTACCACAGTACCAATCATATTAGTTTAAATATGAATGATTATATATGATTTTTTTTATTAAAGGGTCGCCCGAGATAAATAAAAATCTCAAACAACCCCTACAAGTGCTTAAAACAAAAACCATGCTACACACACCCCTTTTTCCAGTGCTGTTCATCATTCAGTCAAGTCATGTGAACTGTCTTCCATGTGGACAATATAGCGAGTACAGTATGAGCTTTAGTTACAATGTTGTGTTTTTTAGTTACTAAGCAAGATAAATATAATGGCCATTATGCTGAGCTTGGTGCCCTTGTGATAGCTAAAGCCTGACCTTTCTATTGTGGAAGCTGGCTTCACATATGCAGGTTTGTTTGCCTCTGGATGACAATCCATATAAAATCCAATGACCCCTCTAAACTGAATATTATAAAACGGCAAAAAACGCAAGAATTCTTTTTATTAAATACCCGTATAACAATGATGTAGGATGGTTTATATATTGACTTTTTGTTGAAACTTGATTTCTGTAAATTTACCAATAGTAAAATAAAATAAATAAATAAAAAACAAATGCTGTGGCTCAGTATTGCTATGGTCATACCTTTACAAAATGCAGTTGCTAAATTCACACTGCTTCATACTGGTAGACATATAAAAGTGGGTAAACGTAAAAGTGTGTTTCGGCATATGTTGGACCCGGATATGTTAGGATCCTGCAGCCTTGCATAGTTGACTACAGGATCCTAACATATCCAGGTCCAACATATGCCAAAACACCCTTTTGGCATGTTTACTCACTTGTATAAGTCTACCAAACAATATAGTAACTGTATTTTGCATAATGTTGACCATCATACAAGGGCATGCATATGCAATTTTATAGGTATACAGCTACATATTGCTTGCTGTGCATTAACAAACAAAAAAAACAGATGTGGGGTGAAAATAGCCCTCCTCTACACCACCTAACAAAGTCAAAGAAACACATTGAAAATTCATTGAATCATCATCCAAACTTGTCAATCCAGATACGAGAGTGTGCCTACTCCACGCTATAGAATAGCTGGAAATAGATAAGTGCAATCATTCAGCCATCTCTGGTATCCCTATAGACCTAAATGGAGCTCCAGCACCCATGCGTGACCAGCGCCTAATCAAATGGGAGAGAACAGGGTCTCATGATTGGTGGGGGCTCAGGTGGTCAGACTTCCACAGATCAGACATCTATCCCCTATCCTGTGGATAGGGAATAAGTTGCCTTCATTGGACAATCTATTTAAAGGCTACGGAAAACTTTGCACTGAATTTTTGTATCGTTAATTTGCTTTCTAAATGCAAAATGAAATAACTTTCTAAATAGTCTTAAATAAAAATTTCTTACCATTTTGCTTATGTAGAGCGTGTCTGGATCCTTTTACATAGGCCGAGGATGAGGAAAATTATCATGGACACCTTACATGAAAACACTCATTTCCAATAATTGCTCTACATAAGATATAAAGGTGCCACAGATCACCCGACAAATGAGCAAAACTCTTGTTTTCCAGATGATTGCAACTTCGTGTACCATGTGGTACCAATAATTCTTGTTTGTTGACAGTGCATCATACTATATAAACAGGAATTTGCTGCCAACAAACAAGGAAACTGTCACGTACCGTGTGGTTATCGTGACACGTGTTTATGGTTGCTCATGTTTGTGCTCTGGTATACTGGATGTGGTTGTATGCTGGTTGCCAGGGGCAACGTGTAAATTAGTGGTGTCTCGGTTGTTCTCCGTGACATGGCTTCCATGTTGCTCATGTTTGTGTCCTGGCATTCTGGCTGCGGTAGTATGCTGTGGTTGCTAGTTGCCAGGGGCTGGTATTTTCCCTTCTTATTGTATACTTTCCTCCTTCCCTGTCTGGCTTTCATGGGGTCAGCATATTGACCTGGGCGTGGTCACTAGGTGCTTTTATTCTGTTGTTGCTAGCCTGGGTGGGTAGTTGTGCTTTAGCCTCCGTTGGTGCTGGAGCTATGCATCTTTCCTGGGATTCCATCTGCCCAGTCCTTGTGGCCACCTAAAATGTCATCAAGGTCTTCTCATCCCCTTCCCTTATCCCGGTTATGTGGTGTGTGGTTTATGTTCTGGGTGCGTGTTTGGTCTGTGACTGCCATGTGTCTTCTGACATGGAGTCCAGACATTCCCTGTATGTATGTGCCTTCGGTGAGAGGGCTCCAGGGTTCCCCGGAGGGGGAACAGCGAAACTGAGTTGTTGCTGGTGAACTGGCTCCTGGGTGTGTTGTGTGTACTGAGTCCTGTTAGGTGTTCGAGTTCCAGTACATGTGCCTGGGTTCCAGTCTTTGGTATGTGGGCTGCTGGTGCTTCTTCCAGCAGTATCAGCAGGTAAGTTGCCAGGTGCACCGGGACCATCCTGGAGGTGCAGCCAGTGAGTTTTGGATAAGTGCATCCCTACCATCTGGGGCTCGGTGAAGAACGGGGCTCACTGGGTTTCTGCCCTCTGGCTTTGGTTCCTGGTATTTCCGGTGCACTTGGTTCACTGGTATTCCTTGCCACTGGCTTCTTACCTTCTGATCCGGTCCTCAACTCACTGTAGTGTTTCGGTATATGCTCAGAGTGGAGTTTCCCCTCCCACACAGTAGCGTGACAGAAACTGCATGGGGATGAATTGCAGAAATGTCACCGATCATTGCAATACGTAAATGCAGATAACAAGTAGGCAATGATCGGTAATTTCCTCATACCTGGTCAGTGCATAGCCCTAAGTCCTGCGGTAATGCTGCCAAATCTGACATAAACCTGTTAGGGGGAGGAAGTTGTACACAGCAGATCTGAGAGTGGAGAAAGAAGAAAGCATCCAAGTAGGATAGCTATAGATAGGGCTGTAGATATGTAGGGAAGCACCTACAAGACAGCTTGCAGGGGGAGAATCACATAGGTTATGCACAAGTATATAGCGAAAAAAGACACTCTCTACAGCATCAATGATCCCTCATGAGTTGTAGAAGTTGAGATCAGTTTAGGTATAAAGCTGTGCTGATACATGAGAGCTAGAGAATGCAGACCTCTCATCCAGCATGTATTAGGGCTTGTTCACACGTCAGTTATTTGATCAGTTATTTCCATCAGTTATTGTGAGCAAAAACCAAGTGCGGGTCAAAAACACAGAACAGGAGCAGATCTTTTCATTATACTTGATCTTTGTGGGGGTTCCACTCCTGGTTTTGACTCACAATAACTGATGGAAATAACTGATCAAATAACTGATGTGTCAACAAGCCCTTACTTGGATGGAGATGGCCACATGAGAAAAGTCTGAAACTAGGAGTGGGATGCAAACTACATGTCAGCCTTAAAAAAAAATGCCAGTATATATAAAAATTTATGATGGAACTAAAAATCTGTGACAGGAATCAGATCTGGATGAAAGGATAGTCTTCTCAAGCAGCAACTATCCTGTGTACAGGATAGGCCTAGGCTTTGTGCAGCTATAATGTTAGTGTAGTGAAGACCTATGGCATTCTACAAAAATTTATAGTTACATAGTTACGTTGTCTCACCTCAGCAAATAGCATTTATCATGTAGATTAAGTTAATACAAGCCACTTACTGATGTATCCGTATTGCTTTATTTGCAAGTTGGTTATTTGTTCCATCACATTATACACTGCTAGTTTCCATGGATATGACCACCCTGTAATCCAGCAGCAGTGGTCGTGCTTGCACACTATAGGAAAAAGCACTAGCCTATGTACAGTACCATGATCCCGGACTTCCAGCCACCAGAGAGGCCGGTGATTTTTCCTATAGTGTGCAAGCACGACCATGGAAACGAGCAGTGTATAATGTGATGGAAAAATAAATCCAGACAGTAATGGAGGCAATATGGATAATAAAAATACATTAGTAAGTGCATTCTTTTAACTTCCTCTACATAATAAATGCTACTTGCTGAAATGAGAAGCTTATGGATACTGGGTGGAAACCAGAGCTAGTGAAGGAAACCAAAGTGAATATACAGGAATAACCTAAACCCTATGTGAATTATGTTTCATTTTGCAGCCTAATTGAGTAAGGAACAATGTTTACCATTATCAGGAAGTAATGTCCACATTTCCCCTTGATACATATGATGAGTAGTAACATATTTTGGTTTGTTTTTCACACAGGCAAAATAAAGAAGAGTCAGTGAGCAACAGCCCAAAGATGGAGAGAAAACAAAGAGGGAAATTTGTTTCATTAAGCAAGCAGGAAGCTAAAATTGTGCTGGAAACATACATAAAACGAAGCTTAAGCAACCGGGAATCAAAAAGTACAGAGTATAGGAAGGAGAGAAAGGTGAAAAGGTCAGTCAGCGATGTTACCAGGTTCACAAATAGAGTAAGTAAACCTAAGACCACTGTGGTACCTCAACCTGAAGTACAGGAATTGGAGAAGAAAGACAATGAGACTCAAGCCAAAACAGTAAAAAAACAATCATGGTTCAAGAGTTTTCTAAATCAGCTATTTAAAAAAGAAGAGAACATTTCTGATCAAACTGTATCTGTGGTCAGTAAAGTGGGCCAAGTCTCAGCGACCTCTACTACTGAAGGACATTCAGATCAGACTACAAAGAAAAACAGCTTTAGAAAAGCTAAAATCCGAAAAGCACTTTCTTTTAAGAAGAATAATGTAGATGAAAAGCTGAAAAGACCCACTAATCTTCCATTGAAGCGTATTGCTAGACCACTACCACTTCAACCACGTAAGTGTTCATGATACAGTATAAAAGGACATACTCCTATCTAATGAGAAAAACATTTGAGGCGTACAAACACGTAAGAGCAAAGTCCAGCAAATCTGTGTTTTGGCTCTCTTATGTGTATCAACTTGAGAAAAAAGAGGATCTCACTTTTTGAATTTCAACACACTGATCCTTTGTTCACAGTGGAGCTGCCAGAGGTGTCTGGCCTACTCCTCTCTCCTCATTGCATGCACATGTATATATATATTTTTTTTTTTTGGGGGGGGGGACTAGGGAGAAGTAGCTGTTGGCCAATCACTACTGACTGTGTAGGTTTGCTTAAATAGGGGAGAACTTTATAGGCGGAGTAGCCACCTAGTTCTCTGCAGAAGTATGAACTACCAGGCATCTTCTATCTTATTTTCTCATCTTTCCATTGTACTTAAATCAGGATTAAGCTCTGTTCATATAAATGTAATGGTATCTGTTCTGGGATATTAATATTGATGGCCTATCCTCAGGATAGGACATCAGTATCTGATTGTGGAGGTCTGACTCCTGGTTGTGCTTTGGTGAATGCTATGGCCTCATTCTAAGCCTGTACCGTCATGGTCATTAGTCACTTCGCCTAGGTGTAGCTCAAGCGAATGGGCCTAGGTTGCAATATTAAGCAAAGCTACTATACAATGTATGGAGCTGTGCTTGGTAACCTGAGGGGAGGCAGCTGATTGGTGTGGTTGACGGGTATCGGACCCCACGATCAGATATTGATGACCTATCCTGAGGATAAGACATCAATATTAAACTCCAAAAAACCCTTTTAATGGAGCAATTTCAAAGACTAATTGTTTTTACAAAAGATCTCAATAAACCCTGGCTTATCTACCTGACTTGGGCCACTTTCACATTGCCAGTATTTTGCGTCAGCATTTGTAAGCCAAAACCAGGAGTGGAAACTGCAGAGAAAAAATGTTGGGAGCATTTGTATCTCTATGTTTTGGGCCCAGTCCTGGTTTTGGCTCACAAACATGGATGTCAAATAATGACCAAATACTGACAGTGAAAGTAGTCTTATAATGGGGTCTGTCAAACTAAGGAAACTAAGGAAACTGCAGACTATGCAATGCATATATTTAGGCTGAATTATCATGTTCAGGTTTTTTGTTGCAGTTTTGAAGCCAGTGCCAGGACTGCATTCACAAAGTGGAAAATCATTTATAAAAGTGCGCTCAATTTATGATCTGTTACAGGCTTTAGTTTCAAAAATTGCATTTAAAAAAACAGAACATGGAATTAATAATCTTGGACAAACTTACGTGTTAAAATGAAAAAAAAAAAAATCATATGTTCACCCCTTACTCTAGCCTTGTGCTCTGCAGCACTCTTCTGTTACTTTCAGTAAGGGGTTAGTATATGATTTTTTTTTATTTTAACACATTTTAGGTGTTGTCCAAGGTATATTAATGATCTCGGAGAACTCCTTTAGGAAAGCCATGCTGCTTTTTTTGCAGTAATTCTTAAAAAGATGATGGAGTGTATACAGGACAGAGAAAGTTAATGCATAAATATTAGCTCTAAAACCACTAAGTCATGTGTAACAGTAGAGAATTTTAGGCATTAGTTCATAGAGGTATCAGTGCAATGGATTTCATTTTTGAGTATTTTTTTAGATGTTAGCTCGGAGAGAAAATATATTACAATTATGGGACAAAAACATATGAAGATATGGCACAGTACACTAGCTAGGGTTTTCAGGAGTCTGAGTGCATTCAAAACTTTACCATGCTAATTTCATCACAGAGTATCTCAGTATGCCAAATATCTCAACATTTACACAACACAATCTGTTTAGGTGAGAAGAATGAAGATCGCTACTATGAACAAGTATCTGAAGAGATTGAGCTACTTGTGAAAGAAACTGAAAACCTGGAACTTGGTGGAAGAAAGCAAAGCTTGAGTGGAGATTTAGATACAGACGGTACACCTGACCTCGGTAAGATCACTTTATGTAAGAAAAGCTATGATGGAAAAATAATTTCCTCGTATTAGCCCAATGTATTTTTCTCAGGAAAAGGGCTCTTTCAAAAGGTCAGTATTTTGCATCAGTATTTGTAAGCCAAATCCAGTAGTGGAGCCATACAGAGACTCTTATCCTGGCTTTGGCTTACAAATACTGATGAAAAATACTGACCAAAGTTTGATTTGCAAAAGTGGTCAAATGATGTATTAAGAAATGTATCTAATAAGTGGATACACCCTACCCAATGAAAGCATGACAGTGACTTTGAGTATGGTAACAAAAATGTATGAAGTGGTGTACCTTCAATGGCGGTAGACCATACAACTTCTACGAGGCACAGGGGCATTTAGGTTTCCCAGAAAGACAGAGCAGAGTTAGCTGGACTACAATACTCATCATGCATACTTCTAGTCTCCCTAATGAGAAAGAGCACCCCAACAGTACTCCCAAGGCCACTCAGTTAACCAGGGCAACTTTCTGTTGAGACAATCAGCACTCTTTCCTTTTGAAAGGAGAACTGGCTCTTATGTCTCATTCAGATAGTACTGAATGTAATAGTGTAATACTGGGACATCTAGTACATTTATCATTTTGGAATGAGAACTGGCTTGCACATCTTTTTTCCAGTGGAGTATACATGTGGCTCCCTCTCTGTGAAAAACGAATCACAATAAATTTGGGTTTGTTAGAATTTGACTTTTTGGGGTGGAATTTGTGATTAATTCTGAATACATATAATTGATTTGCTCATCTAAAACATTTGTGATAACTGATAATGTATTAATGCCAGTTGTCTAATACAGTAATAAATATGTTCTAAATGAGCACCATATTTATGAAGCACCTGTGTCTGTTCCACTTCTTCTGACAGGTGAAGTGGGCAAAATTTTTATTACAGTTTATTTTTAATTATAATTTGTCTGATGTTTTTTTTTCTTCCTTCAGAAACTATGATTAAGAAGATTGTTGCTATTCTTCAAAAGGAAGGTGATGCCTATGACAGAAAGGTATGGAATAAATATTGTGAAATCTGATGATCATGTCTGTTACCATCCACATATTTTTTACCATACTGTATGTAATTACCTTTCAATGTTATTTCAGAGACTAGTGAGGATTTTTATAGTAGTCACTTCTAGAACATTTATAGTTTAATAGGTAGAGGAAAAGCAATAAATTGTATGATATTCACAAGTTTTCAGCCTTTGAGTCCTGAGGGTGGCACAAAGGCTCCCCTGTAACATAATGTAGGGTTTCCAGTTATAGATTCCGCATATCGACAAGATCTAAACGCTGGTTGTGACAATTAGAAGTACATAGCTTTCATCTAGAAGAAATACTAAAGCATATCTATATATTTTATCATCTATAGATTAAAGAAGACCCTGCCCTGAACAACTTTTTCAAAGATATTTCCTACAATTCATTCAAGCAGCTTGCCGACGTCTATGTAGATCAAGGGATCAAAAGGAGAGAGCCAGATGTAACTCCTGAGGATATGAAATTTGCATTCTCTGTTCACTTTACAAAACAAGTTGTGGGACTCTCTACTCACCCAGCAAACAGGATCATGGGCTTTGGGACCAAATATCTTCAGGACACTCTTACATGGCTTTCATACAGTAGGGAAAATCTGGTAAGTGATCTAGATGAAAAAATCCCAAGAAGTTATCATATGAGGAACAATCTTTATTTCTATGGGTACCACCAGAGTAGTGGTTGACGAGCTGGCGTTCTAAACCTGGCCATACACAAAAAAAAAATTTTGGCTTGATCGACTGTCAGTCTAATGTATAAGGGGGGAAAATAAAGCTAGAGAATGTTGTGTTTCAATATGCCTGATCTTTTTCTCTATGGGTAATAAACTGTTGCCCATATTCCATCTTACATTTCATATCAGGAGAGTAAGCCCCTACCAGACCCCTTTAAAGGGTTTCTGTCACCATTTTTTTTCGGTATGAATCAGGCTGATATTAGAGATGTGCTAATGTCACCTGATTCCAAATATATATCTGTTTTATTTACTGGTGCCCCCATTTTTATATAAAATGAACTTTTATTTTATGCTAATAAGGCTCCTAGGTGCAAGGGGCGTTACCTCTGCTCCTAGAGGCTCTGTTGATTGACAGGACCAGGCAGAGAAGAAACACTCAACTCACCATAGCTTTTAAGGACCTTCAATGATGTCATGACCATGTGATCAGTCACATGGTTAGGATCACACAAACAGCCTGTCTCCTCCTAAACCATGTGACTGATCACATGGTCATGACATCATTGAAGGTCCTTAAAAGCTATGGTGAATCGAGTGTTTCTTCTCTGCCTGGTCCTGTCAATCAACAGAGCCGAGGTAACGCCCCTTGCACCTAGGAGCCTTATTAGCATAAAATAAAAGTTCATTTTATATAAAAATGGGGGCACCAGTAAATAAAACAGATATATATTTGGAATCAGGTGACATTAGCACATCTCTAATGTCAGCCTGATTCATACCGAAAAAACTGGTGACAGAAACCCTTTAATGGTGGGTTAACTCCCTGAGAACGAATGATCGGGCATGTTGAAATCCAATTGACCAATACTTCTCTCCCTGACATCCACTGTCAAGGTAGATTTTGGAGGTCTCTGTACACCTAAGATGGTTGGTCGGCCAACATAAGATGTGTGACAGCAGTTTATTTCAATAATAAATCTGCAAACTCGGTCATCCCGAGCATTAAAGGGAGTCTTTCACCTGATCTGAGCATCATAGACTGCTCAGATCAGGCTATAGCCTAGTGGAACACACATTAAAACAGCCTGCGCCACTCTTCCATTCCCCCGGCGCCTGCGCACTGCTCTGCCCACTGTGGGCAGAGACGCACGGGATTCTAGTGCGCATGCGCCAGTCAGCTCTCCCCAATCCAGCCGAGCCGTGGGCAGAGCAGTGCGCAGACGCCGGGGAATGGAAGAGCGGCGCAGGCGCCGGGGACTGGATTTGCGAACAGGAGGAGGAGAATAGTATGCTAAAGGTGCGCGGACAAGAGCACGGAGATAGGAAGGGCTTTCAATTCAAATCACCCGGGGGCTTGAGCACCTTCTTGAATAACCAGGCTTCCGGGGGCTAATTTACATAACTTATAAAAGTGTTTTTTGGAGGATTTCAGCAAGGGACATATATAATAAAGGTACTGTTTTAATGTGTGTAAGGTAGTCTATAGCCTGATATGAGCAGTCTATGACGCTCAGATCAGGTGAAAGACTCCCTTTAATGTTTATGGTGAAGATAACAGCTATGTATATAGCAGGCTTTAATACTACTCAGATAACTATCCATAATTAATTTCAGGAGGTTCACGTGTGCATATTTTGCAGTTGAAATAGCCCTTAGTTGTTTAAATGTCCTAGGACCATCCAGTGCTGGATATCTGATTAGTTTAGTAATAAATCAGAATTTGAATATTTTTAAAGATGCTATGGTGGCTTAGGTTATATTAGGGTTTGAAGTGATCTGTTCATATCAAAGGAGTTGTGCACTAATTTCCAAACCTAATTTCATACTTACCTGATCCCCAGCACCGAGTCCCAGTTGGTTCACTCTCTAGCCACCACTGCTTGTCTCGGGTCCCTCCATGTAAACTACTGGTTTGACACCAGTACAGCCAATTACTAGATGCTGTGTGATTGGTGATCTGCTCCCCTTGCATCACGTGTCCTCTTGACATGATGCAAGAGAAGCAGCGGCCAGTGATTGGCTGCAGCGACATCAAACAAGATGTTTACATGGAGGGACCCAAAACAAGCAGTGGAGGCTGGAGAGTGAATAAGCTGGGGCCTAGCGCTGGGGACCAGGTAAGTATAACCAGTCCTGTATGTGGAACCATTCACTTAAAGGTGGATGCAAAAAATGAAAATTACTCCATGTGCATTCTGTGTCTATATGTCCGCATGGCTGTTTCGCAAAAAATAGAACATGTTCTGTTATTGTCTGCATTACTGACAAGGATAGGACTGTTCTATTAGGGGTCAGCCCTTCTGTTCCCCAAAATGTGGGATGCACACGGCAGATATCTGTGTTTTGTGGATCCGCAATGTACTTAAGCCTTAAGCCTGTAATAGGTTCTTATATTAGTTTGCTAGCATGTTCAATAGTGATGCAAAAAGTGATGTTAAATGACTTGTTTTCTTCGTCATAGCTCACTCATCATGGTCATTAGTGTATTAGAGGCTATGCACTGACATGAAGTGCTTCTATCTTATGCAGTGTAGATGCCATGTGAGCTGAAATTATCACTGAGTCAACCGCATACACTCACACTGCCACTTCTTCCTATATGTTGTAACATGAGATACACAACATAAAACTCCAAGTAACGTGAGGTCAGCAAATGTTTAGACTGGTAATAGGAATAGAATGGCAGAAGAAAATAGGTCAAGGTTATTATTGTAATTAAGATATCTATGTGGAATTATGTTGCTTTTGGTCAGCTGAGCTTCTGTGTCAGCCTCAATCTACTGACAGACCTATTAATTATGTGATGAAAAATGATTTAAACAACTCAACACCGCCTATGAATGGAGAAATTATTTTTTGTCCACAATGAGTAAAACATCCGTGAAGGTGTACATAACCTTTTAAAAGGTCAACATTGGCTTATATAGGTTCACCTCTTTCTTTTTTTTTTAGAGTTAATTTGCATATATTATAATATTCACTTTATTAAATACTGTATTTAAAAAAAATGTTTTTAAATATTTACTTACCTTCTGGTTGTCTTGCCTTATTCTCCTCAGACTTTCACTGCTGATCCAGAAGAATGCATCAGCCCTGACTGAGAACAGTACTCGTTACTAACCGCCCTGATGCTGGCACACGGCGACTTCTTTTTATCAATGTGCTATAATCATGATATTCTATGTAATACTACTGCTGGATCAGTATATGCATTTTAGATAGTAAATATTCAAAACTAAAGTTGTTCGGTATTTAATTTTTTTATTTTTCATGTGGAAGGGAACTCTTTGAGAGACCTGGCAAATGTTGATATGTTAAGAATTATTACATTCCAATGGTTGTAAGGCAAATCGAACTACAAATCCCTTTGTACATGGAAAACATGTAAAATTGTACGATGTCATTTGCTTTTCAAATTTAAGTGACATCAACAACCTTTCATATGGAACTTCAACTTCTCCGTATTCTCTGATTTCATACTGCACGTCACTTTTGCTGTGTTGTGGATCAGCTGGCCTAGTTCCAATATTTTGAATGTAGTTCAATGTAGTTGAATGTAATTGTGAATGTAGTAAATTATGTCATTACTGTAGGAGCAGGGCAATGGAGCTGCAGGTGATTTAGCAGTTTTTTTTTTCTTATTTAAAGGGCATCTGTCATCAGACTTGTACCTATGACACTGGTAGACCTATTACATGTGTGCTTGGCAGCTGAAGGCATCTGTGTTGGTCCCATGTTCATATGTGAACGCATTGCTGAGAAAAATTATGTTTTAATATATGATCCTCCAGGAGCAATGGGGGCATTGCTATTGCAGAGAGAGCTGAGCCCATTGCTCTTAGAGGCTCATTTGCATATAATAAAACATCATTTTTCTCAGCAATGTGTTCACATATGAACATGGGACCAACACAGATGCCTTCAGCTGCCAAGCACACATGCAACAGGTCAGCCAGTTTCATAGGTACAAGTCTGCTGACAGATGCCCTTTAAATAAAAAAAAATAAAAAAATACCTGCTAAATCACCTGCAGCTCCATTGCCCCTGCTCCTACAGTAATGACATAATTTACTACATTCACATATTCACTGTAGAGATCAGTGGTACGGGTCTTAATATGCAAGTATTGGTTATTTTTTAATTTTATGCCATTTTTTAAACTCCTTTTTTTATTAAAAGGAATGTGTAAATCAAGTTTTTATGTTTAACATATTTTGAAATAATTTTTGATTTAATTTTTCATTTTCTATGGCACTACCTATATTCCAAAAAAAATTCTGCAGTTTCTTCATTGGCCACAAGGCGTAATAATCTTTTACAGATCACTTTTGCTGGATCTGGCGAATCCAATATTCTGTTTCTATGCTGGAACATAATACCAGAAATTGGCTGCAGATGTTCATGTAGCCTTTTCAGTACCTTATGCTCCGAGATCTTGCAGTACATTTGCTTTTTGATAAAAACTCACAAAATTGTGGGGTTAGTTGTACTAAAGTTTCATATGATTAAATCAAGCACTTTATCTAATTTTATTGAGATCTTTTGTCTCCCCTCATCCTTCCACACTGTTTACATTAGATCAATATTCATGTACATAAAATATTTTGTATATAGAATGTATTTTACATAAAATTTTGACAGTAAAATGTGTTGAAATGTTGTTGAGTTTACAGAAAATCCAAAAAATATATAATGTTTGTGAAAGTTTGCGAAAGAGTTATTTTCACAGGTTTGGCCACTATTAGACATTTATTAATTCCGATGAATTACTAGTTGGCTATGGCAAACTCAGAGCAGGAATTTATTATGAGGGGAATATATGAAGTCAAGTCTGCGTTGGCGTACTTTATGCCACAGTTATCAGATTTCACTTGTTTGATAAATTTGTCTTATCTTTAAAGATGTTGTCCGGGTTCAGAGCTGTACCCAGACATATCGCCTGCCCCCAATTTGCGACTTTATGAAGCCAGAATTCTGGAGTGAAGGCATTCTACATCAGGGCCAGAGTTTTTCCCAACTCACAGAGTGATGGCATAGGATATGCCACCCCTTTGTGATTGACAGCCTCTATTGATTCTAAAAATGAAGGGCCACTGTTTTAGAGCCCTTCACTGATTTAACCTGTAAAGTGGCACTTAAGCGGTGCTAGAACCTTCAGCAGCGCTCTTTTTAAGTGAAAGAATGGTGCTACAGCTCACTGCTCAGTCTGTGCGCATTGCCACCATTGTGCAGGGAAGATTTTGTTGTCAAATATTTTTGGTTTTGAATAAACATGTGAGAACACAGGCCAAAAGATACTTTACAGAGACAAAAACTTGATAAAAAAAAACCGAACAAGCCCATTGGTCCAGAGTGATCTCTTATACATGGGACCTCACGCTAAAATGACTCACCTTTCCTTGGGTCTATGCTTCCAAATGAAATCAAGGAAAGTTACAGTAGTTCCAGCTATATTCTGCCCGAATTAAAAAAACTTGGATGTGTGGTTAGGGTGGAGCCACATTCCCATATGCACAAGGCAAAAACAATGTACTGATTTCACATTTACTATATAAATAAATATGCAAATATTTGGACCAAAATAAATGAGTCCCTCCACCATAACAAGACAGGGTCAAGCTAAGGTATGTATTGATGGGTTTTCGTGATCATACTCACACACTGCAATTCTGGTTTTGGATGATGATTACCACAAAAATGTGAAGAAAGTTGCTAAAGGACCTTTTATACAGATGGATAATTAGGGCAGTTATCAGGGATGAGAGCTTATAGAAAATACTTGTAGCCAAAAACATTTGTTTTGTACCCGATAATTGCCTCAAATATCGATCCATGTAAAAGGAACTTTACTGTTCATGGGCAGTTAGTTGAACGCTGCCTATACAGTACAGTGTGCTGAGGTAGAAGAATACAGCCATGGAGAAAGCTAGCCAGTAAAAAATCTTAAGAGGGTTATGTCATCTAAGACAAAGGGGGCATATCGTTAGGATATGCCCCCCATTGTCTGATATGTGCAGGTCCCAGAGGTGGTGCAGCTATTTCCATTGGCCCCATAGAAATAAATGGAAGCTGTGCCCACACAAGCGCCTCCAGGACTTTGCTGGCGTAGCCCATCATTTTTTATTTATTTTTAATGGTAGCACAAAAAACATTTATCTATAAGTTAATCTGCATAGAAATTTTACATGGGCCAATGCATGCAAGGCAATTATCAGGAATAAACCAGTAATTCCTGATAATTGCCTGATTTTTGAGCTGGGTGATCATCACTTCTGAATGGGGACAAATGATCACTACTGCGACAATTTATCCCCGTACTACCACAAACAAGCTGTAATTGCATACGATACTGATAAGCCATATTGACAGCCACCGCGAGATGGGCTTGGTGTCACCCTCTCTATATAGAGAGCAGGAACATTCTAGAGACAAGTTAGCCTTGCGTGAGACATTGAAGGAAACAGATGCAAAATGTGAGAGTTGACAGTTCAGCCCACCCTGGAGCAGATACCAGCCATAGCAAGGCCAGAAAAGAAAATCTACCAAAAGCAGCCCATAATAAACAGAGGTGCAGAGTAGAAATTCTGTGAAGCCGGATTGCATTGAATTGCAAAAGGCTGGCTATGGCCATACTGTCCACCTTGATAACTTGTGAAAAACAATATCTACAGTGGAAATTGTGTACTTTCAACATGTTCAAAAAAGGGCAGAGTCTAATGTTTGGAGTCCACCTTGGTTGCATTGCATACAGAAAAGTGTGCATCACATGCATGAATGCTTATGTCAAGATCAGCTAGATGAGTGCAGTGTAAGGAAGATCATTCTAAAGAGACAACTGTGCCCATTAACTAAAAGTGCATTTATAACCATCTGCCAATCCATGAATGCGAAGAACTGTCCTGATATGTTTACATTTGAATTCTTCTGTAAAGAACTGTTCGGCTGCACAACTGCCTGATCATTGCATTCTGCACCAACATCCCCAGCTGAGCCAAGGGACCCTGTCTTGCACATTAACCTTCAGGTAGGGAAATCCCAGAACCAGAATGTGCCCCAAAGGAAAGAATGGCAAGGCATTCCCATCACTCCATGGCCCTGGGGCGTGGGAGTGACTGAGTACTACAACTACCATTCTTCTACTATCACTCCTATCCTCTGTCTCTGACATCTCCACTGTGGCATGCTGCAAGTACACCTCATGCTGCAAGGACCTGAAACTTCTCATTACATTTCTTTTTAGCAAATGCCTGCATCCCTTTTATAATAACAATTCTGTAGCACCTATGTTTACGACTGTATGATGTGTCCTTCATTCATTATTCTTGCTAAGGGGAGGTCTTTTAGAGGGAGGTCTGTGAGCGTGATGATTTATGACCTCATCCAGCAGAATGCCCCAATGATTCTAGGAGACACCAGTTGACTTTTAACATAAAGCACTAACTTTAATCACTGAACAAAACCAGTTTATGAACAATGGGAGTACGAATGTCTAAATAGGTCAATTCTGATAACATGTTCCTTTTAAAGAAAGTTGTGGAGATTTACCAAAACTGGTGTTACTCACTGCTCCCTGGTCTTCTTCTGGCCACAGCACTGTGCTGCGTCCTGACATTGTGACACGTCAGATTACAGTGCAACACTGCAAGAATAACACATTGGATCTGTAGAGTGGTGGAGTTGTCCGGAGCAGGAAAGTTGAATTGTTTTATTTTTTTTTTTGTCTGATCTGAGGTCTGCTAGGATCTGACGTAAGGGGGTTTAGGGGGCCATATGAAATTTGGGGTCTGATAAGAGGTCTGCAGGGACTTAGAGAGTCCCATGAACTTTGAATCTGATGTGAGGTCTGGACTAGAGATGAGCGAGCATGCTCGTCCGAGCTTGGTGCTCGTTCGAGTATTACGGCACTCGTAAGTGCTCGCTGCTCGGACGAGTATCTCGCCATGCTCGAGGAAATGGCATCTCCCGCATTTTGAATTTTTGGCGCCTATAAACTCAGCCAATCACAAGCCAGGAGACTCTGCGGTACACCCAGCATCACGTGGGGCCCTTACATGTCGATAGCAGGGGTTGGCTGGCCTGATCAGGTGACCCTGGAATATACTAGTGACTGCCCGCGGTGCTCGGCTCAGATGCTGTCTGGATGTCGTTAGGGATAGATCTGCTGCGTTTCAGGGACAGTGTTAGGGCCTGGATTTAGTTCTCCGTTAGGCAGGAGTGATATCGAAAGAACCCAACAGCCGTTCTAAGGGCTACAAGACAATTTTTTTTGTCTCCGGGCTGGGCTGGCTGGCACTAGTAGTGCAGCTATCGCCATATAGAACAATTTTTTTTTTTTATTGTTTTATCTCAGTGATACCAATCCATTTCATACAGCTGTGTGGAACCATTCTGTGTGTCACAGTTCAGCTGTCCACTCACCACAAACCACAATCCGTATTTTCTGTCCAGGTGACCCATACTGTACGTCACGTAATCAAATACGGTCTTTTGCTTTCACTGATACAGCTACATTAGAAAAATCTCTGTGCGACATTTGTCTGGGTTGCAGTCAAAATAACCACAGTCAGCAGGGGCTGAGTTTGCTCTCTGATAGTTTCTGCACGTCATGTTAAAAAAAAAAATATATATATATAATAGAAAAAATATCAAAAAATAGTTTTTTTGTTGTTTTATCTCAGTGATTCAAATCCATTTTATACAGCTGTGTGGAACCATTCTGTGTGTCACAGTTAAGCTGTCCACTCACCACAAACCACACTTCGTATTTTCTGTCCAGGTGACACATTCTGTACGTCACGTAATTAAAAAAGGTCTTTTGCTCTCACTGATACAGCTACATTACAAAAATCTCTGTGCGACATTTGTCTGGGTTGCAATTAAGCAGACCAAGTCTGCCTAATCTAATAGTTTCAGTGTAATTGCTCCATACTGCACGGTACGTAATAAGATACGTAATCTTGCTCTAACTTATCCACCTATATATTTTCTTGTTCAGATTGAACAAGTTTGTGGGTTTCAGTACAGCAGGCCCATTTTTTTTTTTGTACATATAATACACTTATATACAGAAAATCTTGAACCCCAGGGCTAAGGGTCGAGGACGAGGGCGTGGCCATTCAATTACTGCAGGGGGCAGAGGCCATGGTCCTGGGCAGGGTGAGACAGTACCTGCTGATGAGGGAGCAGGGGAACGCCGCAGAGCTACACTCCCTAGCTTCATGTCTCAACTTACAGGGACACGTGGTAGAGGACTGTTGAAACCACAACAGTGTGAACAGCTGATGTCGTGGATTGCGGACAATGCTTCAAGTAATTTGTCCACCAGTCAGTCTTCCACGCAGTCCACCCACGTTACCCAAGGGAGCACTCCTCTGGCTCCTCCATCTCAACCTCCTTCCCCCAGTCTGCCCCCTCCCAGGAAAATTTGGAATGCGATCCAGCATACTCTGAGGAACTGTTTTCTGGACCCTTCCCAGAGTCACAAACCACTTCTCAAGTTGCTGCTGACCTCTTTCCCGATGCCCAAGTTTTCCAACTGTCGCAGTCTGTGGGTGATGATGATGATGACAATGTTGACTTAGTGGAAGAAGTGTGTAAAGAGGTGTCGGACGATGAGGAGACACGGTTGTCAGACAGTGGTGAATTTGTTGTCAGGGCAGGAAGTCCGAGGTTGGAACAGACTGAGGAATCAGAGGATGACGAGGTGACTGACCCAAGCTGGGTTGATAAGCCGAGTGAAGACAGTGCTTCTGAGGCGGAGGCGAGTGCTGCACCAGAACAGTTTGGAAGAGGCAGTGGTGTGGGCAGAGGGAGAAGCAGGGCCAGAGCTGGTGCATCAGCAGCAACTGTTTCACGTAGTGAAGCTCCCGTGGCGAGGCCTAGATGTTCGCAAGTCTGGAGGTTCTTTAAAGAAAGTGAGGATGACCGATGGACTGTGCTGTGCAACCTGTGCCACACCAGGATCAGCAGGGGTGCCACCACTACTAGCCTAACCACCACCAGCATGCGCAGGCATATGAGTGCTAAACACCCCACTCAATGGAACCAAGGCCGTTCACCTCCTGCGGGTCACACCACTGCTCCTTCCCCTGTGTCACTCGCTGCCTCTGCTAGTCAACCCCCTGCCCAGGACCCCGGCATGAGCGCCTCCCGCCGGAAAACCACACCTTCGCCTCCACGATCCTCCACAGCGTCCACCAATGTGTCCCAGCGCAGCGTTCAGCTGTCTTTACAGCAGACGCTGGAGCGCAAGAGGAAATACAGTTCCACCCACCCACATGCCCAAGCCCTCAACGTCCACATCTCGAAATTGCTGAGCCTGGAGATGCTGCCCTATAGGCTGGTAGAGACCGAGGCCTTTCGCAATCTCATGGCGGTGGCTGCCCCTCGGTATTCGGTCCCCAGCCGCCAAAATTTTTCCCGATGTGCCGTCCCATTCCTACACCAGCAAGTTTCACAGAACATCATCCGTGCCCTGACCAACGCTTGCCCTGACCAACATTGGGTTAACTTGGTGGAGGCTGGGACCGAGTCTGACCCTGGGGGCGCTCATGTACTGCCCACACCGAGGATTGCGGGGCCTACCTCGGTCACGGTCTCTCAGACGTACTATGCCTCATCCTCCGAACCCTCCTCCTCCTCCACCTCCTCCTATGAATTACCATCCGTGGGCACGGCGCTTTCAGTCGGTAGCTCTAGGCGCAGCAGCAGTGCCGTGGGTAAGCGCCAGCAGGCGGTGCTCAAACTGCTGAGCTTAGGTGACAAAAGGCACACCGCTCAAGACCTGTTACAGGGCATCACGGCGCAGATTGATCTGTGGCTGGCACCGCTGAACCTCAAGCCAGGCATGGTTGTGTGTGACAACGGGCGTAACCTGGTGGCGGCTCTGCAACTCGGCAGACTGACACATGTGCCATGCCTGGCCCACGTGTTCAATCTAATAGTTTAGCGGTTCCTCAAGACATACCCCAATCTGTCTGATTTGCTCACCAAGGTGCGCCGCATCTGTGCGCATTTCCGCAAGTCGACCACAGATGCTGCCACTCTCAGGGCAGCGCAGCCTACAACTGCCCACTCACCGACTGTTATGCGGCGTGCCCACAAGATGGAATTCAACATTAAACATGTTATCCAGAGTTTACCAGCAGCGCAGAGCGATTGTAGACTGCCAGATGTCAACTTCCACCAGAACTGGTAGTCAGGTCAGTCAGATTCCTCAAGTCTACAATGAGGAGTGGACGTGGATGTCTGATATCTGCCAGGTGTTGACCAACTTTGAGGAGTCAACACAGATGGTCAGCGGCGATGCCGCCATTATCAGCCTCACCATCCCGCTGCTTTGCCTGTTGAAAAACTCACTGCTCAGCATAAAGTTGGATGCTTTGCGCTTGTCACAAGAGACGGTGGACGAAGATACGTTGCTTGATAGCCAGAGTACCCTCTGGTCTGTTTCTCAGCGCGTATCGGAGGAGGGGGATGAGGATGAGGAGGAAGAGGAGGAGAATGTCGGCGAGACAGAAGAGGGTACCAGTGCTCAGTCCTTCTTAACTCTTGAGCGTGTATGGGCTGAAGAGGAGGACTTGGAGGAGGAGGAGGAGGAGGAAATGGAGAACCAGGCCAGTGAGGAGAGGGAATTCTTGCGTGTTGGGACTCTGGCGCACATGGCAGACTTCATGTTAGGCTGCCTATCCCGTGACCCTCGCGTTAGAAGAATTTTTTCAAACACCGATTACTGGGTGGTCACTCTCCTGGACCCATGGTACAAGCAGAACCTTTCCACTCTCATCCCTGTAGAGGAAAGGAGTATGAGAGTGAATCAATATCAACAGGCCCTGGTGCACAAGCTTAAACAATCCTTCCCATCTGACGCCGCTAGCAGCAGAGGGCATGGTTCTGTGGGCCAAGTAGCGGGGGAGCACTGGCAGGGGAACGCTCTCCAAGGCCTTTGCCAGTTTTATGTAACCCCAGCAAGACACTGTCACCTGTCCCCAGTCTAGGCAGAGTAGGGGGGAGCTGTACAGAAAGATGGTGAGGGAGTACCTAGCTGACCATACCAACTACTGGGTTTCAAAGCTGGACACGTGGCCTGAACTGGCGCTGTACGCCTTGGAGGTGCTGGCCTGCCCTGCCGCTAGCGTGTTGTCAGAGCGGGTATTCAGTGCAGCTGGTGGCATCATCACCAATAAGCCTACACGCCTGTCAACTGACAGCGCTGACAGGCTGACGCTTATTAAAATGAACAAAGCCTGGATTTCACCAGAATTCAAATCTCCTCCGGGGGAAAGCAGCTAAACATTAACATTACATATTTATCCGATTCCTCTTCTCTACTCCTCCTCCTCGTCGTCTTTGCCTAACGCTGACCCAAAAAAACGCAATTTTTTAGAGGTCCAACTGGCACTCTTACCACAATTTTTCCGGAGGTCCACCTACAGGCCCTCTCTCCAAACAATTTTTCTTTGCACCTAGTTGGGTGCTTCCCTAACATGTGATGGGTATGTGCCTCGCCTTTCTTGGTCTGGGTGAGCACAATTGCCAAGAGGGTAACCACCAGGCTGTTGCCTGAGAATTTGGGGTAATGGTGGGATTAGGCAGCCTCAGAGGCATCCATGCACGCTGCACCATTTCCGTGGTGTTTCCATCATTTTCTGATGTTTCCAGGTTTTCACCCAGCCTTCCCTAGGCAGAGCCTTGGTCCCCTGCAAAAATGCTCGAGTCTCCCATTGACTTCAATGGGGTTCGTTACTCGAAACGAGCATCGGGAAAAGTTTTCTCGAATAACAAGCACCCGAGCATTTTAGTGCTCGCTCATCTCTAGTCTGGACCTGTTCATTAGTACAGCCTTAGAGAACAGGAGGTCAGGCTCTAGGTAGCAGTGATTATGCGCTTTACCTTAACTGCTCCCTGGACCTCTTCTGCTGGTGCCAACGCAGCCTATGTCCTCACCGCATACAGCGCTGTGATGTAGTGCGTGTAGGCATGCACTATAACCTGAAGAACTGGCAACCATCCTGTCCCAAGTGTCCTTTTTGAAAAATATGGTCACCTTAGTTTCCAATTTAATTGTACATATGCTTTGCAGCAAAGTGAACTATCCTCGGCTCATCTCTAGTAAATTGCAACTGCTGTATATAGGTAATCCCACAATGGCTGGCACCACATAGACATTTTTAGAAAGCTAAACCCTGGCTGCATAACAACATGCTGGTCATTTAAAGGCTCCACATCAACTGAAATGTTCCCTTTAAAGGTGTTTTCCTGAACTTTTATACTGATGACCTATCCTAGCACGACTGGAGATCAGCTGTTTGAACTTCTGTGAGTGCCGTGGCCTACTCACAGCTTACCAAGCACTGCATCATCCATGGGCAATGAACATGATGTCACTAGCCTATCAAGAAGCCAAAGCACTCACCAGAGTGCCACAGCCTCTTTGACCAGCTGAGAATAAGCAATCATTACGAAAATCCGGGAAAATCCCTTTAAGTCTTGGAAATTGATGATTTCAAAATGTAAACCTCTAGCATGTAGGTATTACCACATGTCTGATTATAGCACTGTGAGTAATATCCTTGTGGAATCTGCATTATCTGGCATGTCATCATAGATATGCACACAGACTACATACTGCTGATGACTCAGTGAGTCTGAATGTAGATACAGAGGAGGAACTTGAACTATAAAGGAGCTTTTTTCTCTTCTAAAGAGTAAATAAACATTTTATTGGACATGATCTAGGCCAGCGAAATAAGGAAATCTGCATCCATTCATGTCTATTACATTCAATATACTGTACATGTATACAATACATAATACAAGGGTATTAGGTCACAGTTATAATGCAAGAATCTGTTCTTTTAGCCCTTTGTGCTTTGGCCTATTTTATGTAGACAACCTATTCACAAGCTTTATACATTTCTTGATTAAAGTACATTGCATCTACACTGATTTTGTCTGGTTCTCGTTCATGACAGCTATACCTCCAAACTCCTCCATACACATACATGCTAGGTTCAGCTGATATATGTGTTGTCAGAGTGAAGAGAGGAGAAACTGTCTTTGGTGGCTTATCTCCTGGGAAAACAAAAAGATCAAATGTCAAAATTCAATGCACCTGCTCCTTTCACCTGTCATCATCTGAAAATGTGCCAATCCACACCTATTCAGGAATGAATAGCTACACCCTGCCCAATTAGCAACTGTTTGGCATACAACAAAAACTTAAGCAAAAGTAATGCAATCTAGTCAAATTAAACTCATAAAAATAAATTGAATATTTTTTTTTAATTAAGAATAAATAAATTCAGAACGGCTATTTTACTTACCTTCTCAAAATACTGCAGTTTTCTGTCTCAATGCATTTCCCTGTGTCTTGAGGCACATACTGAATGGGAAAAGTTGGCCAGGGCTAGAGGCCCTGTGTATATAGCACATATGTATATGATGCAAATACCCCTTTAAACACAGTTACATAGTTTTTACGGTTGAAAAAAGACACTCTGTGTATCAAGTTTGGCCAAATGATAGGTGGGGGTGTGAGGAAAGGGTAATGAAACCCTGACTGCTACACATTTTTGTAAGCATTAGTTATTTCATTTTAAGACTTCATCTAAGCCTTTTTGAAAACCATCAACTGTCCTTGATATGACCACTTCCTGAGGAAGGCTATTACATAGATTAACATTCCTTATAGTGAAGAGGCCCTTTTGCCTTTAGAGACTAAACTGTTTCTTCTCCAAACAGAGGCAGTGCTCCCTTGTCTTTTGAGGAGATTTGGTTAAGAGCAGCTTTTCATAATATTTTTTGTACAGGCAATTTATATTTAAATAAGTTATCATGCCTCCTTTGCAGACGCGCTGGTGGCAGGTGTCTACTCGCTGTAAGCTGCGTACAGTGTTTCCTTGTAATAATGTAATTTAATTACATACAATACGTCAACTTAGGAGGCTCATCAGAATAGACAATAACATGTATAGAAATGGCTGACTCACAGCTTAAAATTCAAATAGTTTATTTACTTGTATAAAAACATTATAAAACATTATACAATATATACACACATGTACACCAGAAATATTCATAGTCAGGGTCCCAGCTTTCCTCTACTTGCGGAGCTCACACATGAAGGGGATAATATTATATGTGAAAAAATATCTACAAATATATGTACAGTGCCTTGCGAAAGTATTCGGCCCCCTAGAACGTTTCAACCTTTTGCCACATTTCAGGCTTCAAACTAAAGGATATAACATTTTACATTTTTGGTGAAGAATCAACAACAAGTGGGTCACAATTGTGAAGTGGAACAAAATTTATTGGATCATTTAAACTTTTTTTGTAATAATAAAACTGAAAAGTGGGGCGTGCAAAATTATTCGGCCCCTTGCATTAATACTTTGTTGCGCCACCCTTTACTGCGATTACAGCTGCAAGTCGCTTGGGGTATGTCTCTATCAGTTTTGCACATCTAGAGACTGAAATTCTTGCCAATTCTTCCTTGCAAAACAGCTCGAGCTCTTTGAGGTTGGATGGAGAGCCTTTGTGAACAGCAGTTTTCAGCTCTTTCCACATATTCTCAAATCGATTCAGGTCTGGACTTTGACTTGGCCATTCTAAGACCTGGATACGTTTATTTTTGAACCATTCCATTGTAGATTTTGCTTTATGTTTGGGATCATTGTCTTGTTGGAAGATAAATTTCCATCCTAGTCTCAGGTCTTTTGCAGACTCCAACAGCTTTTCATCCAGAATGGTCCTGTATTTGGCTCCATCCATCTTCCCATCAATTTTAACCATCTTCCCTGTCCCTGATGATGAAAAGCAGGCCCAAACCATGATGCTGCCACCACCATGTTTGACAGTGGGGATGGTGTGTTCAGGGTGATGAGCTGTGTTGCTTTTACGCCAAATATATAGTTTTGCATTGTTTCCAAAAAGTTGGATTTTGGTTTCATCTGACCAGAGCACCTTCTTCCACATGTTTGGTGTTTCTCCCAGGTGGCTTGTGGCAAACTGTAAACGAGACTTTTTATGGATATCTTTGAGAAATGGCTTTCTTCTTGCCACTCTTCCATAAAGGCCAGATATGTGAAGTGTTCGACTGATTGTTGTCCTACAGACAGACTCTCCCACCTCAGCTGTAGATCTCTGCAGTTCATCCAGAGTGATCATGGGCCTCTTGGCTGCACCTTTGATCAGTCTTCTCCTTGTTTGAGATGAAAGTTTAGAGGGACGGTCGAGTCTTGGTAGATTTGCAGTGGTCTGATGCTCCTTCCATTTCAATATGATCGCTTGCACAGTGCTCCTTGGGACGTTTAAAGCTTGGGAAATCTTTTGGTATCCAAATCCGGCTTTAAACGTCTCCACAACAGTATCATGGACCTGCCTGGTGTGTTCCTTGGTCTTCATGATGCTCTCTGTGCTTTAAACAGAACCCTGAGACTATCACAGAGCAGGTGCATTTATACGGAGACTTGATTACACACAGGTGGATTCTATTTATCTTCATCAGTCATTTAGGACAACATTGGATCATTCAGAGATCCTCAATGAACTTCTGGAGTGAGTTTTCTGAACTGAAAGTAAATGGGCCGAATAATTTTGCACGCCCAACTTTTCAGATTTATTATTACAAAAAAGTTTAAATGATCCAATAAATTTCGTTCCACTTCACAATTGTGACCCACTTCTTGTTGATTTTTCACCAAATATTTAAAATGTTATATCTTTTTGTTTGAAGCCTGAAATGTGGCAAAAGGTTGAAAAGTTCCAGGGGGCCGAATACTTTTGCAAGGCTCTGTATATAGTATATTTTGTTTTATTGTTCCTTCAGATTTTTCTAAATATGTATAGGTATCGTTACTGTCGTTTAGCTCTTCATAAACTTCTTATATATCTGAGATCTGAGTTCCAAAAGCAATAGTGATAGAGTCTTCAAAAATAAGATTACTTGTATATCAATTTAGATTTAGAGCAATGCAATACCTCGTTAGTCTTATATCGCTCTATTCCTGTGGTAGTTATGTTGATAGTGCTATGGTTTTAGCTCTCTTACCACGATCTATAATACAGCAATATCGCTTACCAATATGAAGAACCCTCAATTTGGCTGTATAGTTTATAGCTGGGTCGAGGGGGTTTGCAGCCACATTGGTTTGGCAGATGGTAGTTCCATTCCGCTTACCTCTATTCCCTGTGCGCTGCTTAGGTCTGTAGTCTTCTCGTGTGCTGGCACATTTACTCGCTCAAGTGCAGGGGCAAGATCCAGACGCCAACTCCAATGTCAAAAAAGGCACTTGAGAGCAACAAATCAATAGTTCACCTTAGATCAGGGTGTACTTGTACTCAGTGGAAATACCGCACTTTAAACCAGACTCGTTTCGAAACAAACTGTTTCTTCCTCAGTGGTTATGATTGTTAAAGCAAGGGACCATTCACTTTTTATATACAGCTATGCAACTCACAAAATCTGGACCGGACTGTGACACCTTATTTCAATTATGCTCATTCACACCTTGCGATTTCTTACAGTTGTACTATGGAACAATGTAAGAAGTGCATATCGCCTAGAATAGATAGCCAGTCATGTAACACTGAAAGCTACTTGCAAAACTTGATAATAATACAGGCAAAGGGAAAAATACTAAAAAAAATAAATAAATCTTAAAAATAGAGAAATAAACAAATATAAAAAAAACAGAGATCAGACTTGATGCTAATTGAAGGTCACATGTTGTGTAGGGGGGCCAGGGGACATGTGACCTAGAATGGGAACAACTAGAACTGCAACCCCTCACTTTGGCAGAAAGGAGGACTAGCCCACTTCTGCCCAAAAGAGGGAGAATGGACTGGCAAGTTCCATTCTATCTAAAGATATTGCTGCCATATATGCACAGACATCTGCTGGACAGCCAGGAACATTACATGAACATAACAGTTGCAGAATATTATCAATGCACAGTGACAAAGGACCTGGAATAAATTCACAGATGACATTGTGGTTATCAATTAACCCCTTCCCGACCAGCTCCGTACATGTACGGTGCTGGTGCGGTGCGGGGACACACCCCATATTAATGAGCATGAGTTTACAGAACAGGGCTACAGACTGAGCAGGTAGCTTTGGGGGATAACAGGACTGAGGTAACTGGAAAACAACAGTCTGTGGACACGTACAACCTCTGTTTATTGCAAGAACTGCTGGGAGTTTTTAATAAAGACCTATTTAGCCCAAAATATTGCCCCCAAAAGGGCATGGCTTTTAAAGAGGACCTGTCACCACTCCTGACATGCCCGTTGTAATAGCTCCATGCATTCCCCACGTACTAACAATTCTGGAGCATCTATTCTTATGGCTCTATGTTGTTCCTTTATTATCAGTAAAGGAACAGAGGGGAGGTGACAGGGCCGTATTTAGGGTTCATGCTGCCCTAGGCACTCTCTGTGATGACGCCCCCCCCCCCCCCCAACGTGACCCATTCCCCCACGCCCCCAAATAGTAGCATAGTAGCCTCTCCTCAGTCCCCCCCATCCCACAGTAGCATAGTAGCCTCTCCTTAGAACCCCCCACCCCATAGTAGCCTCGTTACCCCCACCCCCCATAGTAGCCTCTTCTCACCCTCCCACCTCATAGTAGCCTCCCCTCGTTACCCACCCCCCATAGTAGCCTCCTCCCCCACAGTAGCATAGTAGTCTCTCCTCAGTAGCCCCCAACCCAAGTAGCCTTTACCCACCCCCATAGTAGCCTCCTCCTGGACTTATTACAGTAACCTAACCTCCCCCCCAACCCCCTGGATACTGAAAATGGTCCTCTGCCAAGCCAATTAACCCCCGCCCAACTACCCCACCATCCCCATACACCCAACTACCCTCAGTCTGTACCCCCCCCCCACCTGCCGCTGGTGCACATAGCTTTTCTGATGCCAAAGGCAAATATTGAAACGCCCCCCCATGCCAAATTCTCAACCTAATCCCTTCCCTCCAGTCCTACTGTTAAAGGGGTTGTCCTCTTTTTACTACTAATGACCTATCCTCACGATAGGTCATCAATATCAGATCGGCTGGGGTCCTCCGGCACCCTGACGATCAGCTGTTTGAAGAGAGAGCAGAGCTCATATGAGAGCTGCTTTCTCTGCGCTGTTCACTTGCTCGCCATAGAATTTGCAGTGAAGAGCAGTAAACAGAACAGAGAAAGCAGCGCTCGTACAAAAAAAAAAAAAGACAACCCCTTCAAAGACAGACTTGGAAAACATTTCATACAGCACTACAGAGAATACAGGGTCATACAGCGCCACATATGTACCTCTTACATCCAGTGACTTCTCTTCTCTGATGACGTTTCCTCTTCTTCTGTCAGACCAGACCGCCATGGTGACTTCTTTCAGCAGCGCCTCGTCTACTTTTCCACCATCCTCTCACCTTCTCCACATCTCACACAACCCGCCCCCCATACTATATTACAGAAACAGCCCCCCTGAAAATACTGGCACCACACAGAAAAACAGTACCCCCCTTACCTTTCAGATCAGATCCCCATATCAAACCCCAGATGAGACCCCCCCCCCCCATCTACAGACCCCCATTAGACCTCCAAACTCCCATATCTGACCCTCATTAGACCTCCAAAGCCCCAATCAGCCCCTCATTAGACCCCCAGACCCCCTATCAGATCCACATTAGACCCCCAGACCCCCTATCAGACCCCCATTAGACCTCCAGACCCCCTATCAGATCCTCATTAGGCCTCCAGACCCCCTATCAGACCCTCATTAGACCCCCAGACACTCAATCAGACCCCCCATTAGACCTCCAGACCCCCTATCAGATCCTCATTAGACCCCCAGACCCTCAATCAGACCCCTCTAGAGCCCCAGTCAGACCCTTCAGGCCCCTAATCAGACCTCCTTCAGACCCCTAATTAGATCCCCAATCATACCCCCCCTTCTGGCCCCATATCATACTCTTGTGGCCCCCATATAGAACTCTCCTTCTGGGGCCCATGTTAGACCCCCCCCTACCTTCTGCCCCATGTCAGAACCCCTTTTCTGGCCCCCATTTTAGACCCCCCTTTCTGGTCCCCATTTCAGTCCCACCATTTCAGACCTCCCCCCATTCTGTCCCACCATTTCAAATCCCCCCCATTCTGTCCCACCATTTCAGATCCCCCCCCCCCATTCTGTCCCACCATTTCAAATCCCCCCCATTCTGTCCCACCATTTTAGATCCCCCCCTCATTCTGCCCCACCATTTCAGATCCCCCCCTCATTCTGACCCACCATTTCTTCAGATCCCCCCCCCTCATTCTGTCCCACCATTTCAGACCCCCCCCCCATTCTGTCCCACCATTTCAGATCCCCCCCCATTCTGTCCCACCATTTCAGATCCCCCCCCCATTCTGTCCCACCATTTCAGATCCCCCCCCATTCTGTCCCACCATTTCAGATCCCCCCCATTCTGTCCCACCATTTCAGATCCCCCCCATTCTGTCCCACCATTTCAGATCCCCCCCCCCCCATTCTGTCCCAATCTTTTCAGATCCCCCCCATTCTGCCCCACCTTTTAAGATCCCTTTTTGGCCCCCACTTCAGACCTCAGATCAGACAAGAAAAAAAAAAATAAATTACCTCTGGTCCTGGCTGTGTCCCCGCTCTCCCCTCTTCCAGGGGCCCGCGCTGAAGTCACCTGACCTCCTGCAGCGTCAGGTCAGAGGGCGCTCTGTACGTCCTGACGCTGCAGGCAGTCAGGACACAGCAGCGCCGGCCTCAGGAAGAGCAAGCAGGAGGAGGGGTAAGTACTGTACAGCGCTACCAGCGCTTCACTCCCCCTCCTCCTGCAGGCTAGTGAGCGCTCGCTAGTATTCCCTTTATAAGATGCACTGCATCTTATAAAGGGAAAAGTTTAGTACCGGCATGGTCGCCGATACCCCGCGCCACCCGACAGCAGCACCCTAGCACCCCCCCCCCCCCCCCTGCGGAAATGTAAAAAAAATATATATATATATAAATTCCAGGATGGTTTTTTTTTTTTTTTTTAAATCGCTATATACTCCTGGCGGGGTGCCGCCCCCCGCAACCTGCCGCCCTAGGCACCGTGCCCCCGGTGCCTAGTTGTTAATACAGCCCTGGGAGGTGACCAGTTGGGGGTGTGTACCTGCACAGAATGACACTATCCAATTAGTGCTGCCATGTTCAGACTGTGCAGGGACACACCCCCAACTTGTTACCTCCCCTCTTCCCATACTGAAGACAAATAGCAATTCATTCATAACTTCTAGTAGAAATAATAAAGGAATGGCACAACATACAGACATAAGAATAGATGTTCCAGAATTGTTACATGGGGAATGCATGAAGCGATTAAAACAGGCATGTCAGGAGTGGTGAACAGTCCTCTTTAAGCCTACAACCCATTTAATTGAAATGATGCTGTCAATGGGCACCTTCATTGTTTACTTTCTCTGGATAGAAATTTTGCCTGGTTTGGTCATGGATATACAGTGAACGTTCTTATTGAATTGCTACAAGCAGAGATCTTAAGAGATTAAAGAAGATTATATTATATAACTTAACATTTACTGAAACCGGAAGCATAGAGATTCAGTCAATCTACTTTGAGCCTGTGTTGTAAGGGTATTTCATGTAATCAAGTACTGATTGTTATGTACTTTCTTAATTATTATATATCTTTTATACTTTTTTGTAATTATATTCCTTGTAATGTAGCAAGTTAGGCCCCATTGACACGACCGTATATTTGCTGGCCCGCATTATTGCGGGCCCGCAAATATACGGGGGCCGCCCGGCGTGTGTTCCGCAGCGCTAGGAACACACGCCGTGCGGCCCCATTGAAAATGCCTATACTTGTCCGTGCACACGGACAAGTATAGGACATGCTTCAAAAGAGCCGCGGCACGGAGCTAGCTCCCGGCTCCATAGTGGTGAATGGGGCACATCTATTCCCGCATTTTTGCGGATAGATACGGCCCCACTGTACATCCATGACCAAACCAGGCAAAATTTCTATCCATATGGTCGTGTGAATGGGGCCTTAGGGATAGTTAGATAAGGTATACTAACCTCCCATTGTGCTGTGAAGGCCACATTCCTACTGCAGACTGGACATTCTTAGGGAGGAGGTATGAACTTTTGTGCACAAAGACAAGTAACTGGAACTTTCCTGAGGATGTTGTAGGTCACTCTTTTGTATCACCATGGGTGTTCGCCATGGGCTAAGGGTTCTCTCCCCCACCCCCATATTTTATTGTGTAAGCCAGATGATTGATCATTAGAGATGAGCGAACGTGCTCTTAACGAGCATGGGCGCAGGCATCTGCAGGGTGAGGACGGATGCGGATGCCTGCGCCCACGAGAGCGCAGGCGAGCCGAGCACTACAGTGCTCGTTATGAGCATGTTCGCTCATCTCTATGGATCATCTTTTATTCTGCATGTGATTTATATATTTAATAACACTTAATTTTTTTTATCATTTAGCCTTCTTAAGCCATTTATTCTCAAATAGTTAAATTTACATTAAAAGAGCCCCTTAACCTACCTCTTCCAAAATATTTGTTCATAAGGGCCCTTTATTTACAAGGCCATATGTACAGTAGGGGGGCAAGTGTAATGTACACAAACCCACTACTGAGGGTGTTAGAGACTGCAACTTTGTCTCATTAGTCTTGTCGATACGTACTGTATTTAATAAATTACTCAGGCAAGATTTGATTATTCAGAATAGTTTATAGGTTTTAAAGGAACATTAGTGCTGTCAAATTATCATTGTGCCAATGTTATAATCTAGTAAGTGACCAGAAGACAAGTGTAGAACAGATTCTCAGTATATGGAGCAAATAGCAGATAATGTATAACAAGTTGCATCTGTACATTGTGAAAATAGTTGAACAATTGCGCATTTCTGGCTTGCACAGAAGATGCCCGTTGCACTGGTCAGCATCCTGCTGTATCCAAAATGTTTGGATTTCTTTTTCAGTGAAAGTTGAGGATTTAGGGATCAATAAACTGTTTTCCAATTATCATTTAGGTCTTCTTTTAGAACATGTACGTTTCGTGAATCCTTTATGTGGTTGTAGATACAAGGCGTAGATTGATTCATTTTGCCATTGGAAATTAGATACAGAAGTGCATCTTTATAACCTTGGAAGTAAAAATTATTCAGTACCTGTTGGTGCAAAATAAAAATGTAGAACAGTATGAACATGTGTACACACACATTATGTATTTGCATACATGGTATAAGTACCTACAGACATTTCTTCAAATTTTATTTTTTTTAAACTAAGAAAACACCAGAGTGGGGGGGGGGGGGTGTGGAACGGGAGGCTTTTGAAATATATCCATTTTCACACAATGTCTAGGGATAGGAGCACACAGTGTGCCCAAACCTTTATTTCACTGCAAAAATCATGTGGCAATTGGCTGGCATGAGTGGATATGGCTTGACTACATTCCACGGTGATTATATCCTTATTTGTATGCAAAACCAAATGAAAAACCTTGCAAGTAACAATTCTATGAATTAAATCTGCTTATTTGTGGGGAAAGCCCAGATCTAGTCCTGCCTTGCAACAGTGGCAAGCAGAAAAAGCTTCTCTGCAGGCACTACCTCAACCTTCAAGTGGAGGAGCTACACACCCAGACTGAGTGGGAAGTCAGCCAGTTCCAGTGGACTGGAAACAGACTACACGTTCACAAGACTGGGAAAAAAATATCAAAGTATCAGTTTCTGCTACAACTTGCATACACACACACACACTACAGTGGTCCCTCAAGATACAGTCGCCTCAGGATACAGTAGTCTTTTCTGACCCATCGCAAGTTGGCTCATACAATGGCTTAGACTTGGATCCAACCAATGAAGTCCACTTCTCTGGTAAAATAGTTGATTACTTGCTAGTTAGCAGCTATTCCTGACCGTTTTACGCAAGGACTTGTTTTAGCTGAATTTGTTATCTGCGTATTTCTTAACAGATATTATCTATAAATTTTTACACACACTATGTCACAAAAGTGAGTACACCATGACATTTTTTGTAACGTTCTATCTTTTCATGGGACAACACTGAAGATATGGCACTTTGATACCATGTACAGCTTGTATAATCGTGTGAATTTGGTGTGCTCTCAAAATAACTGAACACAGCCATTAATGTCAAAACCGCTGGCAACAAAAGTGAGTGCACCCCCAAGTGAAAATGGCCAAATCATGCTCCGCTTCAGCATCTCACATTACATGGTGGCATTTATGGTTCCCTCAATGAACTGTAGCTCCCCATGGTTGGCAGCACTCATGCAGCCCCATGACACTCCCACCACAATGCTTCACTGTAGGCAGGACACACTTGTCTGAACTCATCACCTGGTTGCCACCACACATGCTTGACACTATCTGAACCAAATAAGTTTATGTTGGTCTCAGACCAAAGGGCAGGGGCGGATTGGGAACTTAAAGTGGCCTTGGAAAAAATACTAAAAGTGGCCCCATTTTATAGTTAGGTGCAAATTGATGGATGGCAGGGCCAGCAATACCATATTGTAGCACATTATACCACCCCAACTGAGCCAAATACCGTCCATCACAAGATATATCCCCAAAGTATTCCCCTGGCTGGGCATTAGATGGGCCCAGGTGGCCCCCTGTGCATCGGCCCACCGGGAAATTTCCCTGTAAGGTCTATGGCTAATCTGCCCCTGCCAAAGGGCATGGTTCCAGTAATCAAGGTCCTTAGTCTGCAGCAAACTGTTTGTGGGCTCTCTTGTGCATCATCCTTCGAAGAGGCTTCCTTCTGGGATGATAGTCATGCAGACAAATTTGACGCAGTGTGCAGCATATGGTCTGAGCACTGACAGGCTGACACCCCCACCCCTTTAACCTCTGCAGCAATCATACTTCTTCGGACATGACGCCGAGTACATGCACTCAACTTCTTTGGTCAACCTGTTCTGTAACACCTGTCTTGTTAAACCATTGTATGGTCTTGGCCTCTGTGCTGCAGCTCAGTTTCAGGGTGTTGGCAAGCATAGCCTAGGCCATCTTTATGTACAGCAATAATTTTTTAGATCCTCTGAGATTTCTTTGCCAAGAGAACTACAGTGGCATATTTGAGTCAAAATATTTATTTTTTATTTAAGAAAAAAAATACCAAAATTTACTATTTTTTTAAAAAAATTAGCAAATTTACATTTCTCTACTGTCAAAATACATAGTAATACTTCCAAACAGTTATTACTTTACATTCCCCATAGGTTTACTTCATGTTTGGATCATTTTGACATATGATTTTTGGTTGCTCTATATTACACTTTTTGTGAGGCAAGGTAAGAAAAAAAACAAAAGCCACAAAGCTGTTTTGGCACCGATTTTTTAAAAATTTTATTTACAACATTCATCTGACAGGTTAGATCATGTGTAGAGATGAGCGAGCATGCTCGAGTGCCATTTTTGCGTACGCATTTTAAAGTTTGTACGCTATTCATATGCATATTTGAATCTATACGCAAATGCGCACAAATTCAATTTGTACGCTATTTGTACGCATTTCCGTATAGATTAAAATATGCGTATGAATAGCATACAAATTTTAAAATGCGTACGCAAATATGCAAAAATGGCACTCGAGCATGAATATATATTATATATATATTTTTTTTATTTATTTTTCAACGGGATGACCCGGTCTTGCACGGTATACTTCCACTATTTCATTTAATGTTTATGCTGTTAAAAGCACAGTATCTGCCATATCAGCGACCTCAACAGTGGCACAGTAACAGTGACCTACCCCATTACCTGACCTCGACAGCGACCGCCCCCTTTAACAGAGACTCACTGCCCGGTTCCCCTGCAGATGTCAGAGATACTGGCGAAACATGTCAGGGGCAGTGTTTAGGGAGTTTCTAAGGGGGAGCTGGAACCAGCGCGCGGTTGCCAGACTCCATGACCAACTAGACAAGTTGCAACAAACTATATATAACAAAGTGAAGCAACAAGGTGTATCAATACGAAGGCAACACTGATATTTTTAACTTTAGTGTCTGGCCAGCAGATTTTTCATTTTTCTTTAAAAATTATTAAAAGTTAAGCTTTAATAGCAAAAGACATATGGGGGGGAAAAAAAAAAAAAAAAAAAGTACTAATAGGCATGTGACTAATTGTAAAAAGAGTAATAAAATGCCTTAACATATGTCTGGATCCTGATATTGAAAAAGATCCTCAGGACGGCGATACAGATGCCTGTACTGCGGGGCAGGGGAGGGAGAGGAGTCTTCCCTGCCGTTCCTCTGAGGCTGCAGGGACTAGACCTGCAGCCCATCGGAGGTCAGCTCAGGCGGCGCAATGACGTCATCGTGCTGCATGATCCGTACAGCGCGGGACTCAGGCCGGAAGAGGCCTGCATAGCATCGCTGCCAGCTCCATGGAGGTAATTATTAGTGTTTATTTTTTTTTTATTGTTGCAATCACGGACCGGAGCTCTATTGGTGGCACTTGTTACTGGCACATGGGGGCATTTCTTACTGGCACATAATTTGGAGGGCATCTATGGGTGGGGAGCACTTCTTGCTGGCACATTATTGGGGTGAAATTTTGGGGGCACTTTGTACTGGCACATTGGAAGCATTATGACTTCTGGGGCACAGTGGGGACATTAGTACTGTTGGGGGCACTATTACTAACAAGTGCACTCTGGCAGAGAATTATTAGTTGGGACTTTGGGAGCACTATTACTGTGGGGGGCACCCTGGCACAGTATCAGCATAGCACAGTTATTTCTGAGTGACGTTATGTTTACACTATTACTGTCAGGGATATCATTTTCTGGGTGCAGTTATTTTAGGACACTGCCAATAATTATTGAAGGGCACTATCTGTGTGGTACTAGTGGCACAGTACTGGGGGGGGGGGATGCTTTGTCCAGAAGACGGGAGGATGATGGAAAAGTAGTAAACTAAGATTTTTTTCTGCCCTAATAATAATACCACCAATCTATAATGAATTACAAAATCTTTATTGATTTAAAATACATAAAAAAAAAAAAAATAAATATGGAGGAATCCAGAGTAGGGGGAGGTAGCAAGTAAAAACATACAACCCCAAGTGTGGGGAACATGCACTAATAATTATACTGTAATGAAGGACATACATAAATACCAGGGTATATATAAATCTAAAATAACCTAACCACAACTACCAATAGTAAATAACACAAGTGACCAAACAGTCTACCATATGCAATGGTGCAGGGCAGGAAATTAACAGTACATCAAACACCCAAGGTATACCAACAAACAATTCATCACCAGTCCATCTGCATGGCAGCCCCACACTCACCCGACGCGTTTCGCCGGTATGGCTTCGTCAGGGGTGAAAAAGCAAGAGCCCTGCACCATTGCATATGGTAGACTGTTTGGTCACTTGTGTTATTTACTATTGGTAGTTGTGGTTAGGTTATTTTATATTTATATTCAGGCTCGGACTGGCCCACAGGGGTACAGGGGAATCCCCCTGTGGGCCCCTGAGCAAGGTGGGCCCCTAGTCTCCCACCCCCTGTACAAGTGGCACATAATACATTAGATTTACTGCTCTACATACATATATTCAATGTACACCACCAACCTATGTTCATATAAAAAAGTTGTTAGATTATTTATTATATTTGAATGTATCCATACGGTGGGCCCCCAAAATACATTTTACTGGTGGGCCCTCGGTACCCCAGTCCAACACTGTTTATATTTATATATACCCTGGTATTTATGCATGTCCTTCATTACAGTATCATTATTAGTGCATGTGCATGTTCCCCACACTTGGGGTTGTATGTTTTTACTTGCTACCTCCCCCTACTGTGGATTCCTCCATTTTTTTATGTATTTTACATCAATAAAGATTTTGTAATTCGTTATAGATTGGTGGTATAATTATTAGGGCACCACAGTCTCTTGTAGGTTTTGTATGTAATGGTATGTGATTTTTTTCCCAGTTATAGGCCTAGTGGTTCCATGTTTATAGAAGATTTTTTTCTGTCAGAGATGAGAGAAATGGCAGAAAAATGGCGTCTGGTCTGAAAGGAGAATATGAGGAAAGAGAACATCTACATCAGAGGAGACGTCACTGGATGTAAGAGATATGAGGCGCTGTATGAGGCTACATTCATGCGAACATTGTGTTTTGCAGTCTGCAAATTTGCGGATCCGCAAAAAAAAAAAAAAAAAAAAAAAAAGGATGATGTTCCGTATGGCATCCATTTTTTTTGCAGATCCACTGTAACAATGCCTATCCTTGTCCACAAAACAGACAAATAGGAATGAACATACAGATAACACACAGTGTTCATTCAAGTGAATGGGTCCGCATCTGAGCCGCAAAATATGCAGATCGGAGGCTGCAAAAACAACTGTTGTGTGAATGTAGCCTTACCCTGTATGTTCTATAGTGATATACGTAATGTTAGGAGGGAAAAGGTTAGGGTGAGAATTTGGCATTGGGGGGGGGGGGGGGGGGGGGGGGTGTTCAATTTTTGACTCTGCTAGCAGAAAAGCTAGGTGCACCAGCCAAAGCCCCCCCCCCCCCCCCCCGCACCATAACAGTGTTCTCCACAGCAGCCTGTCCCCTTAAAACTTAACCTCCACAACACACTGCCCCTTAACATTGACCATCACTGCAGCCCGCTGCCTTAAAGGGGTTGTCTCTCTACATGATAAATGGCACTTAAAGTGAAAGTGAATACAAGGCACTTACTAATGTATTATCCATATTGCTTCCTTTGTTGGCTGTATTCATTTTCCCCCCCATCACATTATACACTGTTTGTTTCCATGGTTACGACCACCCTGCAATCCATCAGTAGTGGTCTTCCCTGCACACTAAGAAAAATCAGCTCTCTAGTGGCTGGGACCGTGGGGGCACATATAGACTAGTGCTTTTTCCTATAGTGTGCAAGCACGTCCACCACTGATGGATTGCAGGGTGGTCGTGACCATGGAAACAAGCAGTGTATAATGTCATGGAAAAATCAATGAAGCAACGGGGGAAATATGGACAATCACAAAACATAAGTAAATGCCTTGTATTAACTTTGTCTACATAATAAATGCCATTTGCTGACGCAAGACAACCCCTTTAACCCCTTCAACCGACAGCCAGTTTGGACCAAATGCCGGAGCCCCATTTTTCAAATCTGACATGTCTCACTTTATGTGGTGATAACTTTAGAACGCTTTTACTTATCCGGGCCATTCTGAGATTGTTTTCTCGTCACATATTGTACTTCATGACAGTGGTAAATTTGAGTCAAAATATTTCATTCTTATTTATAAAAAAATACCAAATTTACCAAAAATTTAGAAAAATTTCCAAATGTCAATTTCTCTACTTTTAAAATACATAGTAATACTTCCAAAAATAGTTATTACTTTACATTCCCTATGTGTCTTCTTCAGGTTTGGATCATTTTGAAAATTACATTTTATTTTTTTGGGACGTTAGAAGGCTTAGAAATTTAGAAGCAAATCTTGACATTTTTCACAAAATTTCCAAAACCCACTTTTTAAGGACCAGTTCAGGTCTGAAGTCACTTTGTGAGACTTTCATCATAGAAACCACCCAAAAATGACCCCATTTTAGAAACTACACCCCTCAAGGTATTCAAAACTGATTTTACAAACGTTATTAACCCTTTAGGTGTTCCACAAGAATTAAAGAAAAATGTAGCCAAAATTTCCAAATTTCACTTTTTTGGCAGATTTTCCATTTAAATCATTTTAGTCCGAGAATAAAGCAAGGGTTAACTGCCAAACAAAACTCAATAATTATTACCCTGATTCTGTAGTTTACAGAAATGCCCCATTTGTCATCGTAAACTGCTGTACAGGCACACGGCACGGCGCAGAAGGAAAGGAACGCCAGGGCAGATTTCACTGGAAAAAGTTTAAGTTTCCATGTCAGATTTGATGCACCCCTAGAGTAGGAAACTCCAAAAAACTGACCCCATTTTGGAAACTACGGGATAAGTTGGCAGTTTTGTTAGTACTATTCTAGGGTACATGCGATTTTTGGTACCTTTATATTACACTTTTTGTGAGGCAAGGTAACAAAAACTAGCAGTTTTGGCATAGTTTTTATTTTTTGTTATTTACAACATTCATCTGACAGGTTATATCGTGTGATATTTTTATAGAGCAGGTCGTTCCGGACGCGGCAATATCAATTATGTATACTTTTTTTATTTATTTAAGTTTTACACAATATTTTTGAAGCACAAAAAAAAATCATGTTTAATGTCTCCATAGTCAAAGAGCTTTAGTTTTTTTTTTATTTTTTGGACAATTGTCTCATGTAGGGGCTCATTTTTTGCAGGACGAGATGACGGTTAGATTAGTACTATTTTTGGGGCATATGCTTTTTTTGATCGCTTGGTATTACATTTTTTGTGAAGAAATGTGACAAAAAATGGCTTTTTTTTAGACAGTTTTTATTTTTTATTTTTTACGGTGTTCACCTAAGGGGAGAGATCATGTGATATTTTTGTAGAGCAGGTTGTTACGGACGTGTCGATACCTAACATGTATACTTATTTTTATTTATTTAAGTTTTACACAATAATATCCTTTTTGAAACAAAAAAAATCATGTTTTAGTATCTCCATAGTCAGAGAGCTGTAGTTTTTTTATTTTTTGGGCGATTGTCTCAGGTAGGGGCTCATTTTTTGCGGGACGAGATGACGGTTTGATTGGTACCATTTTGGGGTAAATACGCCTTTTTGATCGCCTGCTAATACACTTTTTGTGTGGCAAGGTGACAGAAAATGGCTGTTTTGGTATAGTTTTTTTTTTTTTTAAATTTTTGCGTACAGCTGGCGGGGTGGACCATGTGACGCTTTTATAGAGCCCGTCGATACGGACGCGGCGATACCTAATATGTGTACTCTTTCTTTTTTTTTTACTTTATTTGGGGAAAAAGGGCGCTTTAACTTTTTTTAAACTTTATTTTTTTACTTTTTACACTTTTTTTTACTTTCTTTTCACACTTTTCTTTTTTACTTTTTACATTTTTTTTAAACTTTATCAAGACCCATTTGGATCTTGAAGATCCAGTGGGCTTGATGGCTATACAGTGCATTGCAATAGCCATCTATTGCAATGCACTGTATCAGTGCTACACTAAGGCTGATCAGACCCTGAGGGTCTAATCAGCCTTAGCTACATGGCAACCAGGACGCTTTTTGTAAAGCGTCTGGTTGCCATGGTAACCATCGGGCCGTTGCCATTGCAGCAGCGGCCGCCCGATGGTATAGAGAGGGAGCTCCCTCCCTCTTAACCCCATGGATGCTGCGGGCGGCTACTGACCGCAGCATCTATGGGGTTAAACAGCTGAAATCGGTGCCAGCACCGATTTCAGCTGTTAGCAGCAGAGTGTGAGCTGTAATTACAGCTCACACTCTCTGCTGATGGCAGCGGCTCCGATCCTGAGCCGCTGCCATCATACAATACAAAGCAGGAGGGGGGGCAACGGAGGCACCAGGGGGGCACTACAAGGAGGGGGCACTACAAGAAGGGGGCTATGTGGGGGCACAGAGGACTTACCTGGTTTCAGGCTGCGATCTCTCTCCAGAGTGGAGATCGCAGCCTGAAACCTGCATTTTAATACTGAAGCGCTCCGATTGGTTAGTCTGCAGAGACTAACCAATCGGAGCGCTTGCTGGCAAGGGACCACTCTGATTGGTCCCTTGCCGGCTTCCCCGACGTCTCTGCTCTCCGGGAGAGCGGAGACTCCGGGGCTGTGACACTTTATAGTGTCACAGTCCCGGTAAGCAGTTTGGACGTAACTGTGCGTCCAAATGCAGCAACTTACTTGCACTTTGGACGTACAGTTACGTCCAAATGCGCCAAAGGGTTAAAAGTGATCTCTACAGTGACCCACAATCACCTCACAATGTCCTGCCCCCTTAAAAGCAACCTCTACAGCACCCTGTCAATTTAACACTGGCCTCTACAATATCTTGTCCCTTAACACAGACCTCCACAGCATTCCACCCCTTAACAGTAATCCCACCCAGAGGGCCTTGCACAGCGGCCCCTAGCCTTAAAGGGGTTTTCCCAATCTTGGACAATGGGGGCATATCGCTAGGATATGCCCCCCATTGTCTTATAGGTGCGGGTCCCAGAGATATTGAGAACGCGGCCCCAGAAGAGAAGGCAGGTGCACCGCACATGCGCGGCCGTCCTACATTCATTTCTACGGGGCTGCTGAAAATAGAGCGCTGGCTTGGCTATTTCCGTTGGCTCCATAGAAATTAACGGGAGCCGGACCGCGCTTGCGCCCTCCTTCTCTTATGGGGCCGTGTTCTCAATATAGGTGCGGGTTCCAGCGGTGGGACCCGCACCTATAAGACAATGGGGGCATATCCTAGCGATATGCCCCCATTGTCCAAGATGGAAAAACCCCTTTAGCAGACATGCAGTGTCCCTCCCCTTTAACAGAGACGCAAGGGTAGTCACATAAAATATAGATTTAGACTTCTCTTGTTAATTCACTTTGCATTTTGTTAATAAAAAGAAAAAGTAAAACTTTTGCAGAGTACTGTAGACAGGTTGCTGAATCTCATTAAAAAGACTAGTCCTGTATGAAAACATGTTTGTTTCCAATGGAGCATTGCCAAGAACCATCTGGCTAACCCATTTTCCCTTGTCAAAGCCCTATTGGAAAGCTGGACCTTGACTCCTAGGGGGCCCACTTCCAATAGGTGGCACTGGCAAGATGTTTCTCTTTCTTGGGAGATACCTCTTAGCAGAATAATATATACACATTAGTGTGCAAAGTCAGCCCTTTCTGCTCTAGAACGTGATGCCTACAGATATATTCTTGACAGGTTCCTTCATATGTTGCAGCCTACCCTTGCTTGGTTGCTGGCCATGAGTACAATTGTAAGGTCACACTATACATCTTTTACATCAATGAACTCATCCCAATTCCAAAAGTAAGAAAATAAAGTTCAGTCTAATCCAAGGACTTGCATAGTCAGATTTCATCTACAGTATCTATTGTCGCATGTTGTCCCAACTACAGTAATATTGCGTGATACTTTCAAACCCATATGGTGCGTTAGCCATATCAATTGTTGAGTCAAAGATTACATAAAAATACTTACAGTTCTTGATGGTGGGAATAAAGTTTGGAACACTCTACACATGTTCTGGATCGAGTACAGGAAGCTGGTATTAAAAATATTAACGCATAGATGGCTGACCGGGCAATCTCTGGGACAGATGTCAATCTCCCCTGTGAACGGGGATACAGTTATCATAGACTTTACATCGAAGAATGGGTGGAAGTTTGTAATCCCACCGTCAACATATCTCTGTGGTAAGGGATAAAAACAGAATGGAATAAAATTATTCATGTATGCAAGATATTACCATCAGAGGCATAACTTTAGAAGTCTCTTGGCTCCAATGCAAAATTTTGAGCGTGACATTCCCCACTTACAATGTGCAGTTTATAATATTGGAGTGTTCATATACATCAGAATGGCTATTGAACCTCTAAGACACCAGGGCATAGGTGTGACTGCCAACCCTGCAGCACCTATACCTTCACCTGTTTAAAGTTTATCACATATTAGACCACAAGCGACTATGCTGTTTGCTTTTTAAACTTCAGAGCAGACTTGTGCGCCATGACTCGAGATTAGTTGCACTGCCTACATTTGTCCCAATTGCACTTCCTCATCAGTGGCTCATGCTGCTGCCCCAGATTAAGGCTTAATTCAGATGTCCGTGGAGCACAGTCCGTGAAAACCCAAACCATGCTCCTTCTGAGGGCAGGAGCGCACGGCGTCATTGGTTGCCATGACGCCGTGCGCTTCGTGAGGCTGAATATGAGTGTGTACAGTGTATCACTGTATAGCGGCAGCCTCACGAAGCGCACAGCGTCATGGCAACCAATGACGCCGTGCGCTCCTGCCTGCAGATGGAGCACCAGCCAGGTTTTTACGGACCATGCTCCACGGACGCCTGAATTAAGCCTTATACTGGAGCCCTGTGTGTCTGCTATGTATGGTATAAACAATCTGTACAGGACGTCACAACATGTAGTGTGGATTTCTCTTATAGAAATATAGGCCAGCATCTGCTACGCCAGTCCTGCACTGCTGGAGCAGGCATTTAATTTAAGGTTATAAGTTAAATGCTTCCTCCGGCAGTCAGTACTCCAGACTGAAATTTTAATTGCTATTTATGCTCGTTTCTGGCATAATAATGAATGAGTCAAGGTCAATCCTACAGCTCACACCCACTATGCCCTGGCAAAGTTGGCTTAAGAATTTCCTATAGTGTGCAAGCACAACCACTGCTGCTGGATTGCAGGGTGGTCATAACCCCTGAATACGAGCAGTGTATAGTGTTATAGAATAATGAAACAAGCCAGCAACTGGCAATATGGCTAATCACAATACATTATTAAGTGGCTTGTATTAACTTTCTGTACATGATAAATACCATTTGCTGAAGTGAGACAACCCCTTTGTGTAACCCAAAATGGCTCCATTAACTCCTTAACACAATGTCATATGGCATTATGAGCCCACTCTGCATGCGGTGGGTGCCTCCTGTATGATACATTAGATACCAGGCCCCAATGGCGGAAGAATGGCGATCGTGCCGAACCTAGTCATTTAGCCACTCAGATGCTGTGTTCAACACAGATTTCAGCATCTGTGAGATAAGGCAGCCTGGATGCTTCTGAAGCTTCATAGGCCTGCCATGGTAAGCTCTGTGCTGAACTATGCACGAGGCAGAGCTCAGCAGGCAGCATGTCAAAATCCTTTTCACCCTAACAGATCTCCATTAGGGTGAACGGGACAAGGAATCATAAGATCCCAGGTTCTAGTCCCCTAGGAGTGCTAATCAGTGGGAAAAAAAACAAACAAACGACACCTAAAAATAAAGTGTAATGTGATTCGCCACTTTTTTTTTAGTCACTTGGTCCCCCCACACAAAAAAAAAAAAAAAAAATTTAAAAGTTTTCATCTTCCTGTCCAGGCCATTTTTTTTTTGCAAATCTGACGTGTCACTATGTGGTAATAACATTGGAACACTCTCTCAATCAAAGCCATTCTGAAACTGTTTACTTGTGATACATTGTACTTCAAATTTTCAATTTCTCTGCTTTTAAAACAGAAAGTGATATCTCATTAAAAATGTATTACTTAACATTCCCCAATATGTCTATTTTATGTTGTCTTCATCCTGAAAAAAAAAAATTTAAGAAAACGTAAGAAAATTTCGAAGCCTTCTAAGAATTGCTTCTAAATTGCTTCTACTTTAAAGGCCCCGTTCAGTTAGAACATCACTTTGCGAGGCTTACATAGAAACCACCCATAAATGACCCCATTTTAGAAACTACACCCCTCGAGTAATTCAGAACTGCAAAAAAGATTTTACAAACTTTGTTAACCCTATATGTATTCCACAAGAATTAAATGAATATGGAGGGAAAATTTCTCAATTTTCTTAACACATCAAGGGTTCACAGCCAACAAAACTTAATATCTATTACCCTGATTATGCAGTTTAGAAAAATACCCCACATGTGGTGGTAAACTAATGTAAAGGCACACAGCAGGGAGCAGAAAAAAAAAAGTGCCATATGGTTTTTGGAAGGCAGATTTTGCGGGACTGATACACACCATGTCCCATTTGAAACCCAGTTCACCCTACAGTTGTAATTACTTAAAGGGGTTGTCTCACTACAGTAGAAACTTCCAAAAATAGACCCCAGTTTGGAAGCTATGGGATGAGGTGAGTTTTATTGATACTATTTTGAGGCACATATGATTTCTGCTCTATATTATGTTTTTTGCGAGGCAAGGTATCAATAATTTTAAGAAATTTACAGATATGATAAACATTTAGAACAGAAAAAAAGGAATGGGATAGGATGTGGATACACTTAAGAAATGGAGCATGGCACCCCAAAACACAGCGTCTTTTATGATGCTCTGGAGCCAGTAATGCCATAAAGGTGATTTCCAGGCATTTTATATGCTGGAAAGTCACTGCACAATTTTAGGGACTTTTTTTATAATGCTGTAATAAATGTGGATGAAGAAACATTTAAGTTTGCAAGAAACACATTTACTGGAATACAGAAGTAGTATACAGGAGTGTCATACTTTATAGCAATGGTTCTAAAACTGTTGTACGAGTACCCCAAAGGGTAGGGGTGTAGCTAAAGGCTCATAGGCCCTGGTGCAAGAGTTCAGCTTGCCCCCCCCCTCCCGCAGTGCTTTGTGGCCAGGGAAGCACATAGCCATCATTCTGCTTGAGGCAAAAATTGAAGGCAACCCCTAATGCTAAATTCTTGACCTAACTCCTTTCCTCCAGCCAGAGGTGTAACTTGACCGGCATGCACTTGCTAGAATACCAGTGTCTTCGTATGCAGCACGCTCTTTGGGCTCCATCAGGCTCCTGGGCCCGGTAGCGACTGCCCATGTCAAGGGGTATGTGGGACTGCCCTAGAAGCCAGTAGTGTTCTAAATGTATGTATTAAGTGTATTAAACGTATGACAATTCAGGATAGCAATACAGTTGAATGCCGCAGGAGGCACAGAAATTGGCACAGGCATCACAATGATAACACAATTGTGCTGCTGTGCTGTCTGAAGCAGGCTGCGCAGGCTTCTCACTAGTGATATTTACAGTGAAGGTTGAGAACCACTACTTTATAGCAACTGCACTTGGTATTGCAACTTAATTACATTGCCTTAAAATGTGACTAAGCTGCACAAAAGATCATGTAGCCAATGATGGGCACGCACTGCAGCCTCTGCCTGTGGGACCACAAGTACCACAGTCCCTTCCACAAATAATCAGCAGGGTCGCCAGTAGTCAGATCTCGAAGACTTTTCATTAGGTTAGGTCATCAATATTGTACAGAATATTGCAAAAGTCATTTTTTACTTACCACTCCTCGGAACATTGGTGGCACAAAACCAAAGTAAAAAGGAACAAAACAACCACAGATTATAACCTGTGGAAAAAAAAAAAAAAAAAAAATTATAAAGCAGATTAGCAGCAGTTTGGACACACTGGAATTCTACCATGCTTACTGCAAAATGTTACTAGAAGGGGAGAAAAAAAAAAACACACAAAAACACACACACGGAAAGGCAGAAATACATGACCAAGGTGGTGGCTCAGAAGCCCCTGCCTTTGGCACTTGAAATTCAACATGACTTGTGTTAGATGGATTCATTTGTTACTTGTTGATCATTTTCCCACCAATGTCAAATAGTAAAGAAATAAAAATTCTGGGAAGAGGGGAGAAGGATCAGATATTAGGTGTTGGGATGTATCAGGAAAGTAGCTCAGATGTAGGGAGGGGACAGGTTGTGGATGGTCTTATATGTATTTGTTAGTATTTTAAACTGAATTTGCTGGACAATGGGAGCCGGTGAAGAGATTGGCAGATTGGGGGAGGCAGCAGAGTAAGGAGGTGAGAGGTGGAGCAGTTGGGCAGCAGAGCTGAGGTGTGCGATGCTAGATGGAGGGCCACATAGGAGGATGTTACAGTAGTCTAGGTGGGAGATAAGGGCATGTACAAGCAATTTTTTTGTAGACTCCTGGTTAGAGATGAGCGAATCTATTCACCGATGGATGGCACACATCTCATCACAGCCGAATGACGTGCTTTCTTCTGCTGATACAGTTTCATGTAGCCAGGGGTTAGACTCAGAGCGTTCCTCCTGCTCCACCATTCCTCTCCAGCAAAGCCCGTCATTTTCATATGCAATTTGTACGCTCATGCGTACGTGTTCAAAGTTGCGTACCTTTTAAAACTGAACGGTCGTTATTAGTGAGCGAATGTTCGCAAAACGCCACAACATATGATTTGTACACAGATTCGTCGAATAGATTAGTAGAATATACGAATCTTATGAGAAGTTTGACGAATGTTCGGCGAATAAAATTTTGAATGATTCGCTCATCTCTACTCCTGGTTGACGAATGAACGGATGCAAGAGATATTTTTTAGTTAGAGGCTTGGATGTGTGGTTTGAAGGATAGGGCAGAATCCAAGGTTACTCCAAGGCAGTTGACTTGGTTAACTGGGGAGAGTGTGCAGCCAATGAGTGCAATAGGTCTGTATGATAATGATAATGCCCAGCGCTCCTGCAAGTCCACAATCACGCGCCACACATGGAACACGATTCCTGTAATGGACTGGCTCATGTGAACTAGCCATTAGAATGTCTCCCTGTCCAATTAACTCTTTAAATGAGTCCTCCCACACACACATTTCTGCTTATCCAGAGGACTCTTTCCTTTAGGAGGGTGGCAAAAGCCCATGAAGCACCTGAATCTCTCAGAATGCATAGCAATTAACTCTTGTTAAACACCCCCCCTTACCATGCAAAATATTCCATCACATCAAAAGGTTACACATGACATTCAATGCTCCAAGTTTCCTTCTTCACGTCTACAGAGACAGTTATGTATTTCTGTATGAATTGAGAATTGGGGCTAAATGAATTAAACATGTCCGGATCGCTTCATCTGCTTCACTAGGAGATCAGTTTGCCAGCACTGAGGAGAGTGAGCAGGGAAGCTACACCAGCACTGAATGCAACAGACAATGGACCAGAAGGATAGACAGCACTGGGCACTGTTGACAACCTGTGCAAGAGCAGTCAGTGTTCGAAATTCCTCGAGCAAGGGATTCAGGAGGAGGCCTGGGGATCCCATACGCAACTATGGGGGTGGTGGTAATAGTGGCACTTGTAGCCCTAGTATTTATTTTGGAGGGAGTAATAGTGGCTGTCAGGGCAAACAGTAGGGACTTGGGTGGAGGGGGGTGGGCCCACCACAATGTATCACAATCTGATAGAAGTGGCAGGGAGGTTGAGGACGGAGGATGATTTTGTGTTGGACAAGACCTGGAAGCACTGAAAAGGAGGTGGTAACAGAAGGAGGGTTTTGGCATTGGCAGTTATGAAGAGCAGAGGCAACAAAGCCAACCCCCCCCCCCCCTCAAAGAACTGCCAGGGCTATATCTGCATCAGGAATTGGTGATGCCACTGATGCTCTGGGTGCATTAAGCCCAAAATGTTCCAGAGCCACACAGCTTCTAACTCTTCACGAGTTTCTCCTGTCTGGCACTTTCTCCACGCTACTGGAAGACAGAAGCATGGTCCTGTGGGAGCTCTGCAAGAATAAAATAAGCCCCATGCAGCCTCCAGAGCCATGGTTTTGCTGCCCCCACAATGCTGGATTAGAGCCCCTGTTCTCTAGCAGGAATAGGTCAGGTTTCTGGGAGCCGAGGAGAAGGCAGAAGCAGTTCAGTGCTTCTTCCTTCTACTCAAGGAGAACTATGCAGTTTAAACCCCAGTGATCATGTGATGGCCAGGTGTCTCTGGGGCAGAGGAATGCAGAGCTGATCAGCTCTGCCTCATACAACCCCCCCCCCCTCAGTAGGCTGGTTTCCCCTGGAAATAGAGAGGGGGAAAAAAAAAAAAAAAAAAAAAAAAAACACCCACACACACCAAAAACTTGTACAGTTTTACAAAAAAAAAAAAAAAAAAAAAAGTCTGTTCATTAAAGGGTTAACCAATAAGTGCTTTCCCCACTAGTAAGGCCTAATACACACGACCATACTGTTTTGCAGAAAACACAGATACCAGCTATGTGTGTTCTGCATTTTGGGGAACAGAGCAACGGATGCTGACAGCACACAGAATGCTGCCCGCATCTTTGACGGCCCCATTGAAGCGAATGGGTCTGCATCTGGAAGAGTGCCTACTGGTTATTGCAGGGCACCTACAGTATATCTGGGGGTGCAGGAGACAGACAATTTCCCCCTCCCCCACCATTAGCCGAGGGACATTTTATATACAGGTTTACTTAACCCCTTCCCGTCCAGCGCCGTACATGTATGGTGCAGCGGGACGTGACTTGCCACCCAGCGCCGTACATGTACGGAACGCTGATCGGGCGGGTGCAGGAGTTGCGCCCGCCCAGAGGCGGGGGTCCGGCATTGCCCAGGTTGTTGACCCGATGGCTTGGATGGCAGCCCGATGCCTTCCCTAGGCATCGTGGCTGCCATCCCTGCGAGCTTGTGCGATCCAGCCCCCTGGATCGCACAGGAAGCAGGCTGTAAGTGTACACAACAGTGTACAACAGTATTGTAATGCATTGTGCAGGGGATCAGACCCCCAAAAGAAGAAGAAGGAAAAAAAAAAAAAAAAAAAAAAAAAAAAAAAAAGGCATATTAGGTATCGCCGAGTCCGTATCGACCAGCTCTATAAAAATATCACAATCCATCCCGCCAGGTGTACACAGTAAAAGATAAATAAAAACAGTGCCAAAACAGCCATTTGTTGGTCACCTTCCCCCACAAAAAGTGTAATACTACGCGATCAAAAAGGCGTATTTACCCCAAAATGGTACTAATAAAAAAGTCATCTCGTCCCGCAAAAAAAAAAAAATTGATACCCTACCTAAGACAATTGCACAAAAAAAAATAAAATAAGGCTTAGAAAATGGCAACACAAAAAAAAGATTTTATTCAGTTCAAAAATATATTGTGTAAAACTTTCCAAAAATAAAAATGTTTGACATATTTGGTATCACCGCGTCCGTAACAACCTGCTCTATAAAAATATCACACGATGCCAAAACAGCTATTTTTCTTCACCTTGACTCACAAAAAAGTGTAATACCAAACGATCAAAAAGTCTTATGTACCCCAAAATGGTACCAATAAAAACATCAGCTCATCCCGCAAAAAATGAGCCCCCACATAAGACAATAACTAAAAAAAAATAAAAATCAGTGGCTCCCGCAAACCATTCCATCAAAATCTGTGTTGTAAAATCCATATGGCGCTCCTTCTGTTTGGAGTCCTGCCATGTGCCCCCACAGCAGTTTACCACCACATATGGGGTGTTGCCGTATTCAGGAGAAAATGGGTAACAAATTATGGGGTGCTTTTCTCCTGTTACCCCTTATGAAAATACAAAAAATTTGGGGCTAAAACATTTTATTGGAAGAAATGACATTTTTCATTTTCACAGCCAAGTGTTTCCAAATTCTGTAAAACACTTAGGGGGTCAAAAAATGGTTTTGGAAAATTTGGTGAAAATTTTCAAAATGGCTTCTAAACTTCTAAGCCCTCTAACATCCTAAAAAAGTAAAATGACATTTATAAAATGATACCAACATAAAGTAGACATATGGGGAATGTAAATTATTTTTGGAGGTATTACTATGTATTTTGAAAGTAGAGAAATTGAAATTTGGAAATTTTTCCAAATTTTTGGTAAATTTGGGGTTTTTTTTTTTAATAAATAAAAATGAAATATTTTTCCAAAAATTTACTACTGTCGTGAAGCAAAATATGTGACGAGAAAACAATCTCAGAATGGCCTGGATAAGTAAAAGCGTTCCAAAGTTATTACCACATAAATTGACATGTCAGATTTGCAAAAAATGGCCTGGGCAGAAAGGTGAAACAGGCCGGGGTTGAAGGGGCTAAAGGGGACATCTAATAATGAATTATTTTATATTTGGTGCTTGATTATTAACAACACTATTTTTTGTGCAGCTTGGGCTACTAAAGCAACGCTCTGAAATAGTTTTGTTTTATAGCGTTAACAATAGTGCCAAATGTCTATTATATATCCTGTCTGAGCTAGAAGTGAGGTATATGGTTTAGGCCTGACTGATCAACTGATACCGACCAGGATATAAAGTTCATAGTAGTGCAAGGCCACCATCTGGGATGTTTGGGACTTACATTTCCATGACTAAACAGCTATAAATATATATTAGGCTCCTTTAATCAGGATATCACTTTACACCAATATAAGCGAAGGGACAATCAGAGTTTAATGGTAGTCATTAAGGGGATATGCCAGCAAGAACAAATTACTCCCTAATCATTAGGCCCAGAAGTCGACCGCCACAGATGACAAGAACAATGTCCTATGAGGAGCAGAGGTTGAGAATGTGCAGTACTGCTCCATGGGACTGCTGGAAATCGCAGATTTCAGCTCTCTGCCATCTCCTGTAGTTCAATAGAGATTAATGTATTAGTAATAAACATGCTGAACCACAGCCCCATTGATATGATGTGACACCCCTGTTTGACTAGTGGGGGGGTCTCAAAAGGTCAGACTTCCAATCTAACAATTATCCCCTATCCAGTGGATAGAGGATAAAGGGGTATTCCGGTAAGAAAACGTTAACTAAGAAAAAGCTGTAACATGTATTGCTTTACTAGAATGTAAAAACACGAGTAAACCAAGCAAAAAGGACATTCTGCATTTGGTGGAGTTCACTCATATGCTAGATTTCTAGAAAAAAAAAAAAAAAAAAAAAAAGTTTCACATGAATTTTACAACATGATATTATACCTCAATGACTTCATCTTTTGAGTTGTATTCAGAAGCCAGTATGGCTTCTCCATCTGATAGACGTGTGAGAGCAACATAGAGTCTTCCGGTTGCAATTTCATGTGCATTTTCAGGCAACAAGACAAAGAGAGCTTTCCGAAAAATTGTTGCCAAATTAAAGGTTGGAAAAAAAGGGCCAAGTATGGTTTTCCTAGCTTCAGCAGCTGCATCCAAGATTACTTTCTTTAGCTCATCTGTAAGGATAGAAAAAGGGGCAACATTTTCAGGTTAGAATCTCAATCATAACAAGACTTGAACAAGAACTTGTTCACACCGAATTACAGATTTGAATCTCATCAATAAAAAAAAAAAAAAAAAAAAAAAAAAAAAAAAAAAAAAAATTACGGATGACCTCGGTGTGCATTCCATATTTTGCGGAACGGAACAGCTGGCCCCTAATAGAACAGTGCTATCCTTGTCCGTAACGCGGTCAATAGGACGTGTTCTATATTTTTTGTGGAACAGAAATAGACTTTCTGCATACCGGCCCAATATCGCTCCTGAATACAGATTTTAAAGTATTCACTAAACTGCTGGCAAATAGGTTGCAGACCATTCTGTCTGACCTTATTCACCCGTCACAAACCAGCTTCATGCTAGGGAGATCTACTACCTATAATATAAGGACGGCGGTGGGAGCGATATCATATAGCAGGGCCCACAGAAAGAATATTCTAGTTAGCCTTGACGCAGACAAAGCATTTGACCGTGTCTCTTGGCAGTATCTACAGGAAATTTTAAGATTACGAAAATTTGGCCCCTTGTTTTGCTCAGCGGTTCAAATGATATATTACAATCCTTGTTCCTCAATGTGGGTTAACTCGTTATGCTCTTCTCCATTCAAGGTGGGTAGAGGCACACGACAAGGTTGTCAGTTATCCCCATTATTATTTAATTTAGCTTTGGATCCCTTAATTAGAATACAGGAACTTCCCTCCTTTAGGGGTATACATATTGGATGAGTTGAGACTAAACTTTTAGCATTTGCGGATGATATACTATTATTCATATCTAATCCACGACTGGCAATTCCAGATATTTTAGATACCATCAACCTGTTTGGCAATATAGCTGGATTTAAGGTCAACTTTAATAAATCGGAAGCTCTTCCGCTCTTTCGTACTGCCAGGAGACACTTAGGTACATCCTTTCCCTTTAAGTGGAGCTCAGAATTTATTACCTATTTGGGAATTAAGCTGACAGCTAATCCGGCTCAATTGTACAAATTAAATTATCGTCCCCTTATAGCATCTATCATAACTCTAGTGCAGTCTTGGCAACATTTTACATTATCCTTCTCAGGGAGGTGCCACCTCCTTAAAATGGTAGCCTTCCCAAAAATACTCTAATACAAACACTCCCGCTTTTACGTCATTTATCGGACGTTAAGCTGTTACAGTGAACTTTTAGGCGGTTTATTTGGAACTCTACATGAAGGAGTCGCATCAGCCTCGATAAACTACAAAAACCACGTGTACTACGAGGATTTTCACTTTATAAACCTGGCAGCTAATTTTCGTTATGCTTTGGATTGGTTGAGGGGGGGGGGGGAAATCCCATTTTGCCAATGTGACTATGGAGAGACAATTCTTCCCACATATTTCTCTCATGGCTCGCTTACATTTACCCACCACCTCCCTTCCACCTACTGTAAAAGACTTCCCTATTCTATGGACGGTTATACAAGCATGGCGTAAAGTCCAGAAAATGAGCAAGCTTGATGGTATTGATACACTATTTCAACCTTTTCTAGGGCACCCAAACTTTCTGGAAGGCAGACCTCCCAGAATTTACTCTATGAGGTTGCTCATTGATAGTTAATGTGTTAGATATTAATTATTCCATACTTCCTTACTCAGAGGCCATTCTATGGTTTCCAGCATTTTCCCATAAATCAAATTTACTTACGAGCCCGCAGTTTTGTCCAACAATGTCTATCTAATATTCCTCTTGATTCTAGGGGGGGGCTTGTCTAAATGTATTCCTTAAAAGAGAGAGAACTATGGTTTCATCTACTAGTACCATATATAGATTCCTCAAACCATTAATTGCGTGGGATTCGGTTACGACAGGACCAATAAAATGGATCAAAGACTTCCCAGATTTTAAAATTAATACTTTGTTAGAAGCCACCTTAAAAATGCAAAAACATTCCCCTGTCAGTAGCTATACAGATATGGCATTGATGGTATTTCACAGAGCATATATCACTCAGCATGTCAAACATAAGATGTCCCCCGGCGAACTATATTCATGTTCCAAGTGTGGTGCCCCAAACACTGACTTATTTCACCATCTTTGGAGCTGCACAGGTATTCAGGACCTATGGGAACAAGTGAGATTACATATTTTAGCTACTTACAATGTCTTTTTCCATCACCCCCCAATGGGCTATCTTTAATATTTTGCCAGATGAGCAGCGTAACATCAGTAGATGTCACAAAGCCCTCTTAAATGTATGGGCTGCAGCAACAAGGAAAAGCATATTGCATAAATGGCTTGGTCCAGAGATCCCATCTATTCCCTTTATCCAATCTAAAATCTCTCACTTGTTCAATATGGATTGTATCCACACTTTATCTGAAAGATAAACTGACAAAGCGTTTCTTTGAAAAATGGTCCCTATTCAGGCACGCCCTATCTGATTCGGTCAAAGCTAAACTGATATCACATTTTGATCAAACCACGTGGTATCTGTACGAGGTATTACATGGACGCACTCCTCTACAGGGCTCCTCGAGTACATGAGGATTCCCAGGACATTACGTTTATTTTGGAAAATGGTTACACAGGAAAGTGAGGGAAGGTTTGGGTGGGGTGGAGTTATAGGGGACAAAATAAGTTTGTGAAGGTTTGTTAATAGATTGTATGACTGTTAGCATTCAATATCTTTGAATATGTACACTGCTTGTCTTTTTTCATGACAATATTTTATTGTACATTGTATGTACTTGATGATCAGTTTGGAAAACCAATAAAAAGAAGTTTTAGAAATAGACATGCGGAAACGGAACGCACACGGAGTAACTTCAGTTTTTTTTGCGGACCCATTGAAATGAATAGTTCCGCATACTGTCCGCAAAAAAAAAAAAAAAAAAAAAAAAAAAAAAAAAGGGGGGGGGGGGGGGGGGGGGGAACGGACACAGAAAGAAAATAAAGTTTGTGTGCGCCTAAGCCCTTACTCAAAGGATCCTCCTTGCTTTGAAGCTGTATAGAAACATTTCTTCTATCAGGTTCATAATTTCAGCTAGCTCTGACACATTGCTATTTTGTGTGAGCCACCTTCTAGATCTGTTACTAGAGACAGATCTAGCCTAACAGGCAATGGACTGCATGTTAGGTTTAAATGAGACCTCTAGTGACCATGACTTTACAGCTTTTTTTCCAGTTGATGCAGGCAGTTTTTTTAAATGAAGCAATTTTGATAGTCACACCATTCTCTATTAAATTAAGTTGTGTGAAACTACAGTGACTCAGTTGCAGTGGCGTACTGTCCATATAGGCAGACCACGCCACTGCTATGGAGCCCGCGGCACAGGGGGGCCCGGAGCGCAGGGACGGGATGCATCTTAATGATGCAGAGTAGGGGGCGGGACGTCCCGTGCGCTCCGGGCCCCCCTGTGCTGCGGGACCATAGCAATCCCTACACCATGCTGTATAATACACAGTATAATCCTACACCATGCTGTATAATACACAGTATAATCCCTACACCATGCTGTATAATATACAGTATAATCCCTACACCATGCTGTATAATATACAGTATAATCCATTCTTGTGGCTGCCCCCATTCAGTAAAACGTCTCCAAAAAATAAAAAAATAAAGTAGCTCATATATACATTTCTTTATTGGCAAATGGGAGTGTGGTGTGGGAGGAGCCAGGGTAGCATGTGGGATGGGCCGGGGTAGTGGGCAGGGTTAGGGCCCCATTCAGATTCTTGCTATGGGGCCCAATGATTTCTATGTACGGCCCTGCTCAGTTGACTCTTAGGGCTCATGTGTGCGTTCAGTGCCCGTGCTGTGGACCGCAATTTGCGGTCAACAACACACTGACATTGGGGCCGCCGCATGCGGATCGCGGACCCATTCATTTGAATGGGGTCAGCGATCCGAATCGCAAAAAAGTAGCGCATGCCCTACTTTTTTTGTGGTGCGGAGGCACAGCCAAAAACACCATGAAAGCACATTGTAGTGCTTCCGTGGTGTTCCGATCCATGCCTCCGCATCTCTGATTGCGGACCCATTGAAGCGAATGGGTCCGCGATCAGTGATGCGGGTTGCACACGGCCGGTGCCCATGTATTGTGGACCAGCCGTATGCGGGCCAGAATACGGACACAGGCCGGCACCAGTCGTGTGCATGAGCCCTTAAAGTTATCTAGGTTGCACCACAATCCCGTGCAGTGGCCAATTCCAGGATCACATGCCATACATAAGGCAAGTATCTAGCCTGGTATTGAACCCGCAGCACATGCTTGAGTCTGAATCTATCACTAGCAAGACATTCAGACTCACATGCGCTGCAGGTTAAGGCAGTGGATTGGGAAGGTTCAAAGACTAAGGCCCCATTCACACGACCGTATGTATTCCGTGATCCGTATAAAAACGTAACGGAAATGAAATGGAGGGAGTGGCTGGTCAAAAGTGCTCCACCACTCCATTTCTATGGGAATGCCAGAAATAGGCAATCTGTATACTCCCCTACCCCTCATAGAAATTAATGGAGCAGCAGCAGAATATTGAAGAACTGTTTTTGAATAATTATTTTAAAAAAATATACAAGTGACACAAGTTGGAGGTAGTCTAGTCAAAAAGACTAAGTACAATGTCAATGACCAAAACCATACTAAAGCACTGGTGGAGAAACCACATCAACTACAAAACCTAGCCATTTTTAGGGTCCTCCGTTTCATACAGATTAGGCTCTATTCCCATTACATTAATTTTGGAATGCTTTTAAGTTATCCAAGAGAATTTGTGACTGTTTTAGTCAGTCATACTTCACGTTAGTGGAAAATTTGTCAGATATAAATAAATTGGTAAAGTTAGACAATCTAAAATTTCAATTTCTGCTTTAGAGATAGGTATACCAAAAAATAAAAATAGACAGACATTCACTTGATATCTACTTTTCGTTGCCATAATTTTGTAAATTTAATTTGTTTAGGATGTTGAAAGACCATTTTAAAAGCAATTTCACTCTTAAGAAAAGTTCCAAAGCCCACTTTATCAATTCAGTTTTAAAGTGACTTTGAGGGGCCAATACAAAACAGCAATAACCCATAAGTGTCTCCGTTTTAGAAACTACACCCTTCAAGTTATTCAAAACAGATTTTAAAAACTTTCACAGGAATGAATGCAAAGTTTAAAAATGCAATTTTATTGAAGATTTTCCATTTTAGTTCAGGATGTCCTGTACCACTGCAAGGGTTAACAGCAAAAACAAACCTCAATGATTTATTACCCAGATTCTGCCATAAACTACGTATGGGAACACTGTAGGGCTAAGAAGAGAACAGGGACCAAATTGTTTTTTTGGAGGGCAGATTTAGCTGGGATGGTTTCCAGGTGCCATGTTTCATCTGAAGAGACCCTGAGGTACCAATTAGTGTTGAGCGAAGCGAGATTTGGATGTTACTTGCAAAGTCGCTTTGTTCAAAACGTCAGATCAATACTGTATGGAGATCTGACCAAATGGGTGTAACTTTTTTTTTTTCGTTTTTCACTATTGGTATTAGTGTTGAGTGAAGCAAGCTTGGATACTATATCAAAAGTCGCTTCGTTCAAAACCTCAGATTTATACTGTACAGAGACCAGAGAAGTCTTATTGGCAGCCGTTCTGCAGCTGGCATTCCTATTGCACATGTGTGCACTCCTCATGGCTGCTGCCATCTTTGATTTGGGGAAGGATCGGGACCCAGCTTTTCCAGATTGGGATACTGGGGACTCTACACTCTAGGTGGCATTTACTGTGATCAGAGACCACTTGTGACTGATCATTACAAGATAACAAGGATCTATTTGGAGGTTCAAAAAAAAAAAAAAAAAAAACCCCACACACACAAACGCATTTCCGCAGAGCACATACAATCTTTCCAAGACCAAAAATGAGACAACGGGCTGTAATATGGCCGAGTCAGTCTATTAAACCCAAATTCCAAGAATCATCCAAAGGGGTTCAAAATGTCCCACAATATGGACTGCAGTTCCCAGGCTGTGAGCTGCAGATCTTCAAATGGATGGCCACCTGTTATCAGGGGCCAAAGCAATATGCCCTCTCCACAAGGTCTGTTGCCAAACACTAGCAATTACCTTTTCTTGCACTAGTCCTTAGTAATGGCCCTCTATGGTCTGTAAATCCAGTGTTTGTTTCTCTCAGAGGCTTGCAACTTATCCTATGCATACAGGAATGGGGGGGGGGATCCTTGAAGTAGTAGGCCTCACACTGCAAAGGCAGCTCTTTACACTTAAGGCCTTATTCAGAAGTCAGATGTAGGTCTAGACACAGAACAGTTTCAGATCTTTCCCGTAGGGCTCATTAACACAACTGTATGGGGTCCGTGCCTGTATTGCAGGCCCCAATCGGTGGGTCCACAATATACAGGCACTAGCCATGTGCACTCCGTAATGTGGATGCGGAGTGAAGGCACGGATTGGAAGCCCATGGAAACACTACAAGGCGCTCTTCCATGCGCTTTCTGGTCCGCAAAGCTGCACCGCTAGTGATAGGACATGTCCCATATGGCTGCATCTTGCGGATCGCGGACCAATTCAAGTCAATGGGTCCGCATCTGCAGCACAGCCAGTGTCAGTGCACTGCAGAGCCCTTATATTTTACTGCACGTGTTTCATCTGTGAAGCTGCTGTAAATGAAGGATCCGTGGTTGGTCCATGTGTCCATCCGTAATTCACCGACAGTGCTCCGCTGAAAATTAAAATTTCCAGAGAATCTCGAATTAGTCTTCAGTGAAAAACAGACTCACGGACCCATAGACTTCAATAAGCATGCTTGGTCCGCATTACACATGTCCCCGTGATTTTTTTTATTTTTTATTTTTTTTAACTGAACCACGGTCAGTAACAAGAAACTGAAATGTGAACAGACATTTAAATCAATGGGTACGTGTGCTGTCCATGGAAAATGCAGACAGCACACATCAGAAGAAAAAAAAAAAAAAAAAAAAACACAGAAGGTTAACAAAACATCTCTTAGCAACCATCAGTGAAAAATTCATTGCATCCGCACTTGCTTCCGGATGCAATGCGTTTCACTGAAGCCCCTTTCACTTCTATGGAGCCAGGGCTGCGTGAAAAACGCAGAATATAGAACATGCTGCGTTTTTCATACAACGGAGAAGTGATGCGTAAAAAAAAAAAAAAAAGTTCATGTACACAGACCCATTGAAATGAATGGGTCAGGATTCAGTGCAGGTGCTATGCGTTCACGTCATGCATTACACCCTGCATGGAAAATCACTAATGAGTGTACATAGGTGTAATACTGCCACCAAATACTCGTTAGGCAATTGTGATTTTTAAGCATTCTCAAGAGTTAGTTTGCTGACAGCAGATTGTAACGTCTTATTACGATCTGCTGCCAGACGACACCTAGACAGCATGGGGGACGAGCAATGGCATAGCAATCGCCCATTCCCATACTGAGGAGGAGATCACTACATGTAATCACAGCAGTCTCCTCCACTAGTGAGCAGGCGATTGTCAGGAAGGAATGCTTCCCTCCCAACATTCACCTGCTGTATCTGTTAGTGCAATACTAGGTTTCAGTTATTTCCATTCGTTATTGCGAACCAAAACCAGGGGCAGGACAACAACACATGACCAAGGCATTGGCCATCATGCTCGTTAAACCCAATTCTCTAGCCTTCCCTGAAACCCTCTTCCACCCAAGCCCTCCCGCCTTTACCCCATTAATGACACTGTCACCAGGTTGGATTGAATCGGCCACAGCAGCTGTTTGGAAAAATTATTATAATAAAACAGTTAAACCAAAAATCTATATGCAACAGCATATATAACACCAACATATGTATAACATTACCGATGAGGGAGGTCCTCGAAGCCCCAACCATTTTGTTAGCCCCCCACTCCATCTTGCCCCCAACCGATGAACGCCAGCTCGGAGGCACCACTGATGGACCTAAAACCTTTTCATAAAATTGCCAGCCCTGGGAGTCCAACCCCAACCATGGAGCCTTCCCACCCACCAACTCCAAGGGCCTCCCATCGCCAAGAATGCCCAGTCTTGAGCCCTTAAGACTGTGCGTCCCTCACAGTTCCGATGCCCCCTTGTAAACCAAGGCACCATAAATCCGTACCAATTGCATTAAGATGCACTCCATCACTTCGCCAAAAAGCCCCTGAACCTTGTTCCAACTCACTATGTCTCACGGCCACCGCCCTGCATAACTAACTTTGCCACTGACCTGTTAACTTTTATATGCGCTTTGTTTACTCGATCCACTGATCGTGCCCCTCGCCACACATGCCTGTACACAATATCCGACCATATGGTCACCAATCCAGGAAACCAAGCCCAAATCCTCAATAAATCGATTTAATATCTTACCAACTCGTGAAAAGGCCTAGCTCCTAAGTCATTCCCCCCCTCCCCACGCAAAACTAACACATCCGGGGATCTATCCAACCATACGAACCTGTGTATCTCTGGTAGTACGCTGCTCCAAACCATCCCTCTCTTCCCCAGCCAACAAATCACCGCAACGTCCCTAGCAAATCCCTACTGCCAACCAAAAAACGAATGAGTGGCCCAAAATCCAAACCAAAGCCGGCCGACGATTTGTGAGAAAAAGAAAATAAAAAAGGGACAACCGTTCAGAGATATATGCACCCGAAAAAAACCTTAACATAGAACAAATGACTCAAGCCGTATGTAAGAGCGGAAGTGAAGGGACTCCCATCGCCCAATACATTTCACCACTTCATCGCTCACCCCGTGTCTGGCGGCCTCCATGGCAGGACTCAAACCCAGGCGAGTTAAACACTTACGAAAAATCGCTAAGAATTGAAAACAGGATAGGCAGGGCCCATCTTCATGAATCAGCAAAGAAACAGCTAACCCTTTTCTCAATGTCCCATAAACACCCAAACATCGCACCGGGCACATCAAACAACCTGGTACCGCAAACAAAGTTACCTTAAAACCCTTACCATCCCTATCAGTTTTTGACCTACGAATTCTGAACTCCACCCTATCTGGAAACAGATCAACATCCTCATGCAATAAGCCTCCCTGTCACTGCGCGCAAGCACTAACCAATTCCCCCCCAAAAAAGCCAACGAGAAAGTGAGCCAAAATAACGCAACTTCAAACGAAGACCGGCAAACGGATTCTAGTTGACTGCCCACCTCCATCAATAGCACAAAGGACACTGGACGCCACGCGTCCTACGCAACATTCTGGCGCCTCCAGACCATTAACGCCTGACTCGCCAAAAAGGACTTTGTTACATCTGGGAGGCCCAGATTGATGTCCAACCCGCTGCGTTGGCCACTGCCCACACACTAAAAAAAGCTCAAAATATGCACACAATAACAAAGACCCCATCGGGAGGCAACGATCCCCAAATATCACTCCTCCCAAATACAACCCAATTGTCGGGAATGACAAATGGTGAATGAGCTGAAATTTAGTCGGCTCCTTCTTGGGCACCACCCCTAGGGGCGACAAACGCAAATCTGCCACCGGTGTTTCCACAAAGGGGCCCGCTGTCCGCCCTAGCTGTACTTCCTTAAAGGAGTTCTCCAGGAATTAAGGAAATGAAAATACTTAAATATTACTTTATTATAAATATATTCCCAAATACCTTTCATTAGTTATAATGCCTCGTTTTGTCTGGGGAGCAATCATTAGGAGAAACAAAATGGCCGCTGTCCTATTAGTGCACACAGAACCTGCTCTGCTTGTCAGGGATTATGGTCCTGAATACAGGTGAATCTCTGTAGGAATGGAGTTCATGAGCAATTGTGGCCAATAAGCAGCAGGACTTGTATGCAGTCTCCATTACCAGTCTGTCCTGTCCGTCCTCTCTGTACTTCATGTCTCCTCATGAACAAAATTCCTCAGAGATTAGGCTAAAGTTCTTATCTGTATTCAGGATTATAATCCCTGACAAGCAGAGCAGAGAGGAAGATGAGGCAGTTCTTTAGCTCAGTGTTGTGAAGTAACTTGTCCTCCTGTGTGATTAGGACAGGTTCTATGTGCAATAGGACGATGATTGCTCCCCAGACAAAACGAGCCTTTATAACTAATGAAAGGTATTTGGGAATTTATAATAAAGTAATATTTAAGTATTTTCATTTTCTTAATTCCTGGAGAACCCCTTAAGCAACTTTCCTGTAACTATTTCCTTATGCGTGTGAGCTGAACGCAGATTCTTTTTAACTAAACACCCTTCCCTAGGAATGAATGGAATACAGAAACTGAACCCCTTTCCTCAATGCACGTGCAGCCGACTGATCAGGATACCTATTTAGAAGGGGCGCCATCCTTTCCAGCCAAACCGGCGTCACCCCCTTTTGTAGCCGATTCCCCACTTCTTTGCTCATTTCCTTTGAAGCACAGATTTGCTCCATGTGCAGCATCCTGGACCGCAGAGGCATGTGTGAGTGTTGGGGGATGTCACAGTGATAATGGTGCCAGTGGTTATAATACTCACAGTTCGGTGACTATGGCTCCCTGGGGCGGCGTGCAAGAGACACACCAACCTCTTTAGGGCACCCTCTGGTCTTCAGAGCTCTGCCGGATGGCGAGGCGAGGTGCCCTCGGTGGTTTTGTATTAAGGAGTCGGTCGGCAGAGTCCTGGTAAAGTTTTGTGACGCCAGCTCCCTTATGGCACAATGTAAAATCAAGAGGAGCCAGCTTGTGTAATACAAGGGAAACTTTACTTTTGCCTTGTGAGAATGTCCTTTTTAGATTACAGTTGGTAAATTACTTTTCTCAGTATAAGGCAAAGACAAATATGCTGCAGGTTTCCCTCTTTAGGCTGGTTACTTGAGTAAAGTGCGTGTTTAGTTATGTTTCTTATTCTGTCTATCCATTTCTTATATCAAGCGCTAGCGCCCTGCTTTCCTCTGATGGAGTCCCACAGTGCCTGTGGATTCCTCCCATGGCGGGACGAGTGCACAGGGTGCCGCTACTCCCATACCCGCCGTGGAGGGTCCCTAGAGGGACTCCAGACCCAGCGCCGGACTCGTGGGACCTGCTCGGGGCTAAGACACAACGGAGGCCGTTTATTTAAATTTTACACTTTTTTAACGTATATGTCAATAGGAAGCATAATACATAATGTGAACCCACCCTTATTGGCCAAATAACCAGTGTGTGAACTCCAAAACCCAGAGGGGGTAGGGCCAGAAAACTAAGACATTTTTGCCCATATTCAGCTCTTGGAACGCCAGAGGCGACATAGAAAAATACATAACCATTTATCAGTAGCTCTTTGGCAGTCATCCTTTTTGTCACTTCAAAACCAATAGCTGGTTCATGGTCTAAGAAAGCGTCCATCCCTGCACCAGGTTTATTATCCAACATGCCGGCGACCTCCCCCCCCCGGGCGGTGGACACATGCCGCCGACCCCCCCCGGGCCAGTGGACACATGCCGCCGACCAACCCCCCCGCCCCCCGGGCCGGTGGACACATGCCGCCGACCAACCCCCCCCGCCCCCCGGGCCGGTGGACACATGCCGCCGACCAACCCCCCCCCCCGCCCCCGGGCCGGGGGACACGTCATACGTCACATGTCAGTACACTGCTGTATATGCTATATATGTGTATATACTGCATGTATTATAAAATTATAATAAATGCAGTGTGTACAGGTATATTGTATATACAGCAGTGTACCAACATGGGAGGTGCGATTAATAATTTACACCTCGTACCTCACAGGACTCTGCTGTATATACTATATCTCTGTACATAGTGCATCTATTATACCTCACATATCAGTACACTGCTGTGCATACTATATATCTGTACACACTGCATCTATTATTGCTCATACCTCATATCAGTCCACTGCTGTTTATACTATATATCTATTATACCTCAGATGACTACACTGCTGTATATACTATATATCTGTACACACTACATTATACCTCGTACCTCACATCTGTACACTGCTGTATATACTATATATCTGTACATACTGCATCTATTATAAAAGTATAATAGATGCAGTGTGTACAGATATAATATATACAGCATTGTACTGATATGTGAGGTACGAGGTATAATAGATGCACTCTATATACCCACTGCATCTAGCTTGTCATGTGACCAGTAGCAACTTGTAGCCAGTGACGTCTCACACACTGCATTCTAGCTTTTACCGAGTATTATAATACAGTGTGTGTACATTGTATTCAGGGGCACTTAGAAGAGGCACTATACATAAAGAGGCACCAAGCATGTAGCATTAATAGCACTAGCATTAGGGGCACAGGGTGTGTGGCACTGTATACAGAGGGCACCAGGCATGTGGCACTGTATACAGAGGGCACAGGGCATGTGGCACTACTATTGGGGGCCCTGTGTGTAGCACTAATGCTGCTGTTATATTCAGGGCACAGCATGGCACTAAGAAGAGTTTATGTCAGTATGCAGGGTGCCAATGTGTTGGTAAAGCGTGAAGCTGAAGAGATCTTCTTGGCAAAATGTGCAGAGCCGAATTGTGGCCGGGAGATGTTATCATGGTGGTCTGAACCAGATGGAGAAGAACTCAGGAGGAGATATCACCTGTAAGTCACTAAATAGAAGTTATTATTCTGCTACTGACTGTGTATGATGGGAGCTGTAGTCACCTGGATGAGCTACAGCTTATGATGGGTGGTAGCAGGCTGTTTTGCACTTCAACAACTCCCAGCATCCCTTTACACTTGTTCAGGCCATACTGGGAGCTATAGTTTCACACCGTACAACGTCATATGGCGAGGGCTGACCTGACTACTCAGATGGTATCTGTACTAAACATTTAAAATCTGGCGCTGTATTTATGTAGAAAGCTTGGTTCTGGCAATGTATTTATGTAGAGAACTTGGTTCTGGTGCTGTGTTTGACTTCTAGGTTTGGTTCTGGTGATGTGTGTATGTAGTGATCTTGGTTCTTGCTCTGTATTTGTGTATTAAACATACATCTGATGCTATACGTCTAATACTATCCATTCATATTTGCGTTTAGGTCACAGATTCTGTTAAAGAGACCGGACAGAAAAGTTCTGCATGCAAGACTTTTTTGTCCGGTAAAGGAGCAGCATCCTGAGCAGACCCCATTATAGTCAATGGAGTCTCTTCAGCTCAGGAGTTGGTAAATCTGGTCCCTCTAATGATCAGGCTGTTGCTACAGACTCAGCCATGCCCTGTATTTGGGATCCAACATGAAAACTACCTGGTGCTTTTAACGATTTAAAACCCAGTTACCTATACCGCCTTTATATGGTAGGCGGAGTTAAACCGGTTAAGGTGGGCTACTACACATGGGCCAGTGCTGTGTGCTTGCCCCCCAGGCTAAAGTTTGCCAGCCAGCCCCTGCCTGTAATACACCAGGTCCAAAACTACACATGTACACAGCCTCTTAGGTTTTGCCATTTAGGATTCATAATTCTTGGCTTGTGCCCTTTGCCACCAATTTACAGCGTCAGTGATGGGTTTATAAGGGAGTTTTAAGGGTAAATTCACACATGCAGGTTTTTGATACTTTTCCTTCAAAAACTGTATTGGGCTTGCATTTAGACGACCATATTTTTGGGTTTGCATCCGTTCCACAATTTTGCATTCATGTCAATCGAAGTGTCAAAAGATGTGGGCGGCACACCATGTGCTGTCCACATCAGTAGTTCCGTTCCGCAGTCCTGCAAAAAATCTAGAGCATATCTTATTCTTGTCCGCAATTGCGGAAAAGAATAGGCATTTCTATCATAGGGCCGGCCATATGCACTCCGCAAAATGCGGAATGCAAATGGCCAGTATCCGTAAAACACACATATTGTGTGAACGTATCCTAAGGGAGTGCTAGCGGTCCTTGTATGGAGGACCGCAATTTGTGGTCCTCAGTGCACAGGCAACATCTGTGTTGTTTAAGCATACGGATGCAGAGCCATTCAACTTGAATGGTTCCGTGATCCGTCCGCACGGCAAAGAATAAATAAAAATGTAAAACATTTTTTAGTGGTGTGGAGGCAAGTGAATGTGCACTGCGTCAGAGATGCAGACCCAAACAGCTGGGGCCCGTATATTTCAGATCTGTTGTTTGCGGGCGCAATCAGCCCTTAGGCTTCATTCACACTACCGCATGTTCATTTCCGTATCTTATCCGCATTTTTGCAGATAAGATGCGGAACCATTCATTTTTCCATAGGAGAAAAATAAATGCGGAATGCACACAGTGTGCATGCCGCATCTGTATATTACGGAAGTTCTCCCAAAAAAAAAAAAAAAAAAAAAAAAAAGGGAAACATGTCTTATACTTGGCCGCAAAACACGTCCGTAGCCCCATTAAAGTCAACGGGTCCGCAAAATTATGGAACACTACAGAAGACTTTCCGTATGTCTTCCATTCCGTTTTTATACGGACACGGAATACATACGGTGGTGTGAATGAAGCCTTAGGCTGAGTTCACACCAGTTATTTCCATCAGTTATTGGGAGCCAAAACCAGGTTTGGGTCAAAAAACACAGCACAGCACACTTGATCTCTGACTAGGAGGGGGGGGGGGGTGGTCGTGGAGGGAAAAAAAAAAAAAAAAAAAAAAAACACACAACAACCACCACACACTACTGTGTGAACATACCCTAAGCTACAAACTTGGGGAATTCTGTATTATACTGCACTACCAAATAGTGCCATGAAGGAGGTCCAATATATACACACACTGGCCCTGATTTATTATACTATCACTCCAGAATTCTGGCATCAAAAAGTCGCAAAGTACGGCTTTCGCAACTTTTTTTGCACTCCCATGCGCAAAATTTTGCATGTGTACACCACTCACTCCAGTTTTGAAATATGGGTGGAAAAGTGGGTGTGGTTAGCTATGTTAATGAGCTTTTTTAAAAAGTCGCAATCTCACTCCAGGAGGAGGGTGGAGTAGGAAAAGTGGAGTAGCTTCTCTAGACAAAAGTGTTAGGTGTAAGGACAAGCCACATTTATCAAACAACCTGGGACATTTGATAAATGTGGCACAAAGTACTCCAACATACAGTAGACTGAAGCAAAACAGACTTCAAGTATTCTCCAAATGATAAATTCCCCCCACTATGTTGAATAGTCATACACATGCTCCATTTTGAAGACAGTCAAGAAACATGTTTCACACATAAAGCATGTTCTGTGCCCCTCAGATGTAAAAGGCTAAAATAAGGGTTTATTTGTCAGAATGAAGTCCAATAACCTAGTATTATGTAACATCTAGCAAAGTGTCAGTGATGTAAAGTAATAAAACGCATGCAGTTCTTACCTAGATCAAACATGAAGACCACAGCAGCTGCAGCCAGACACCCTGCTGACGATCCATACACCTTTGGTGCAGACTTTAATATTTCTGGGGCCAGGTCAAGAAGTGCTTGGACTACTCCAATCTGGTATATGCACAGAAAACCACCCCCAGAGAACGAGAGAGACAAAGGGCTCCTTCCAGAGGATGTCTCATGTTCCATGGTCTAATGAGAGAGCTGAGGATTCCTAGCTTCTATAGAACTCCTTTCTGTCTCTTCATGATTTCATGCTGCAGAGGATTTATATGATGAGGTATAAGGCACCGCACCCGCCCCTTCACAGGCCCTCTGCATAATTAGGATAATAGACTGTGGTCGACAAAGAGTCTCTTTGTAGTAACCAATCATTTACATGCCCCATTTTTCTTTTGCCTAGCGTTTATTAAAAGTCACGAGGCAGGTCATGAATACCACGGATGCTGCCCAGCGTGTGTTCCGCAATTTGTGGAAAAGACGGCCGGCCTCCCCGTTCAGAATGTCCAATAGCGGACAAGAATAGGCATGTTCTATATTTTCTTGTGGAGCCCGTGCCGGCCACTGAAGTGAACGGGCCCGCACCTATTCCACAATTTTGCGGGATAGGTGCGGACCCGTTCACACGGTCCCATGAACGGACCCTTACTCAGCTATTCTTGTAACACCCCTAAAGGCTCATGCACACGAGCGAGTGTAGTTAGTGCCCTGCTGTGGACCGTAATTTACGGTCCACAACGCACGGGCACTGACAGTGGGGCCGCCGTATGCGGATCTACGACCCATTCATTTGAATGGGGTCCGCGATCCGCATCTGGGGGTCTGCACCGCAAAAAAGTAGCGCAAACTACACAGGGCCGGTGCCCTTGTATTGCGGACCCGGCGTATGCGGGCCGCAATACAGGCACGGGCCGACACCGGCTGTGTACATGAGCCCTAAGGCCCCTTTCACACGAGCGTGTCCGGATTTGGTCCGGATGCGTTCAGGAAAATCCGCACGCATCCGCACCAAATCCGCACGCAATTGCAGTCAGTTTTGACTGCGATTGCGTATGTTCTTTCAGTTTTTTCCGCGCGGGTGCGAAGCGTTTTGATGCGTTTATCACGCGCGTGCGAACAAGACGGATCCGTTATGCTTGCCCATATACTTCTATTATGACGAATCAAAACGGAATGCCTCTAAGGCTACATGCACACAACAGTGAAAAAAAAACGGACACAGTCAGTTTTTCATGGCCATTTTGCATCAGTGTGTGCATCCATTTTCTGGCCGTGTGTCCATTTTTAATGTCCGTTTTGCATCAGTTTTGCATCAGTTTTTGATTGATGAATTGGATTGGCAGTTATTTCTTGCCCCCAACTATAATCATGACTCCCATGATGCCCATAATGTCCTCCATAGTGCCCCTAACTAAAATAATGTCCCCCACGGTGTAAATAATTTTTTATAGGGCCCCAGCTAAAATAATGTCCCCCATGTAGGCCCCCTGGTAAAATAATGTCCCCCATAGTGTAGGAATTTTTTTTAATGTTCCCAACTTTAATAATGTCCCCCATGTAGGCCCCCATCTTAAATAATTTCCCCCATGGTTTAAATAACCACAGCTGCTTTTTGATGATTTAAAAAAACAAAAAAAAAAAACCCTCACCTTATCCAATTGCTCGCGCTGCAGCAGTCTCTTCTCTCTTCCACGCACAGGACCTGCGATGTGCGGGATGACGTCACCGCGCATAACGCAGGTCCATCGGCAGGGCCTGCTCAATGAAAAAAAACAGAGACTGCGCAGCACGAGCAAGTGGGTAGGGTGAGTGGCCATAGTGTACCCGTTTTTAACAGCCGTTAGATGGGAGCACTCCTGTCAATCAGCCGTTAAAAACGGCCCTATTTGTTTCAATGGGGCTGTCGGCCCATTGAAACGGCCCAGAAATAGGACATGTCCTATTTCTGGACGGACACTATTCACTGGCCGTTAAAAAAACTTTCATTGGTGCTAAAAATGGCCGTGTGATGGCCGCTACTTAGACGGCCGTCACATGGCCATTTTTCACTGTCGTGTGCATGAGCCCTAAAGGTTTCCGTTTTGATTTCCGTCTTGTGGGTTCCGTTTTTTTCTGTTATAACAATGTTATAATGGAAAACCAGATCGGAATCCAGACGGTGATGTGAACAAGCCCTTACTGATTGGGCCTCATTATCATTGCAGTTTAATGCCTTATTCACACAGTCAGGCCTAGTCCATACTTCAGTGATTTCCTTCAGTGATTGTGAGCCAAAACCAGGTGCGGCTCTAAACACAGAACAGGTGCAGATCTTTCCATTATACTTAATCTCTGTGAAGGCTTCAATCCTGGTTTTGGCTCACAATTACTGATAGAAATCACTGACCAAAACACTGATGTGTGAATAAGGCCCCTTTCACACGAGCGTATGCCCTCAGAGACATACGATCCGTGAGCGGGCCATATGTCCCGGAGCGGCATCGATTGCGTGCACGTCGGGCCGCCCGCGAGACTATTGTCCCGCACTCATGATTTTATGAGTGCGGGACAATAGCCCCGCGGGCGGCCCGGCGTGCACAGCATCATTGTAATCAATGATGCTATGCGCATGATCAATGCCGCTCCGGGACATATGGCCGCTCACGGACCGTATGTCTCGGAGGGCATATGGTCGTGTGAAAGGGGCCTAACGCTTAACAGGAAAACGGTCTTAGTTGCCATCAGAGCTCACCTTTCATTTCTTAAAGTGTTCTGAAAAAATTGAAAGGTGAGCTCTGATTGAGTTTAATTATTGAGTGACAGCTGCAGTCCAGAAGATTGCATGCAAATTAGGCCGCGGGTGTTGCGCGACAACTGTCGCCGTGTAGCCCTAGCCTTAATGACGGAAATTTATTTTAGTGTTTCACCCCATGTTTTAGTCTAATTTTTCCTATTTTATAGACAGTCATTTTTTTTAGGCACATTTACTAATTAAAGTGCGCCTGTTTTGGAGCCGTTTGCACCTCCAACAATTTTCAGATTTTGACTAAATCCTCTTGCACACGGTCATTGTGCGGCCGTTCTGTGCATTGGGGACCGCAATTTGCAGTGCGGAGGCATGGACAGAAACACCACCTCCATAGTGCTTCCGTAGGGCTCCGTGCCTCTGTTCTGCATCGCAGCTCCGGATTGCGGATCCATTCAAGTGAATGGGTTCGCATCTGTGATGCGGGGAGCACACGGCCAGTGAACGCATATTGCGGACCCGCGGTTCGCAGGAGCCTTTATTCTGGTGGCTTTTTTTGTGCCTTTTTTGTCTGACAATTTATGTGTGTGTGTGTTTTTACGCATTAGGCCCCTTTCACACAAGCGAGTTTTCCTCGCGGGTGCAATGCGTGACGTGAAAGCTTAGCACCTACACTGAATCCTGACCCATTCATTTCAATGGGTCTGTGTACATGAGCATTTTTTTTCACGCATTAGTTCTGCGTTGCGTGAAAAACGCAGCATGTTCTATATTCGTTTTTTGTTTTTCACGCAGTCCTGGTCCCATAGAAGTGAATGGGGCTTCAGTGAAAAACACATTGCATCCTGAACCAAGTGCGGATGCAGTGTGTTTTTCACTGATGGTTGCTAAGAGATGTTGTTTGTAAACCTTCAGTTTTTTATCACGTGCGTGAAAAAAGCATCAAAACGCATTGCACCCGCGTGGAAAAAACTGAACAACTGAACAGCAGACAAAACTGACTGAACTTGCTTGCAAAATGGTTTTCCTGAATGCACCCTGAGCTAATCCGTCACACTTGTGACATTCTAATTTCTACTCCACTCCAGGGGTAGAGTAGTTCTGTTTGTCTGCTTTGTGTTGTTAAAATACTTGCATCTGGGATAGACATGTGGCTTTTCACAAACATAAACATATGTACAGTATATGGCTGTGACTTTTTAAACTAATATGCAACTTTTTTGCTGCCCTTTTGCTGTAATGGATTTCTCCAATTTCCTGAATCAAGGTTTGTAGAGTTTCCATAGTTAGGCCTTGATCACAAATCACTGATTAAGGCCTCATTCACACGCCCATAAGCCATCTCTTAGGCCTTGTTCATACATCAGTTATTTGATCAGTTATTTTCATCAGTTTTTGTGAGCTAAAACCAGGAGTGGAGGCTACACATTGATAAGGTATATTGAAAAGATCTGCACCTGTTGTGTGTTTTTGACCCGCAACTGGTTTTGGCTCACAATAACTGATAGCAATAACTGATCAAAAGACTGTCATGTGAACAAGGTCTTACCCATATTGCAGACAACAAACGGCAGATCCGTAATATGTGGGCAATGGCCATGTGAATTCCGTATCCCGGATGCGGCCCATTGACTTGAATGAGTCCGCAATCTGCAATATGTGGAACAGAGGCACAGATCAGAAGCCCATAGAAGCACTTCCATGGCTTTTGGGTCTGGGCAAAAGACAGGACATATACTATCTTTTGTTGTATATTGCGAATCACAGACCCATTCCAGTCAATGGGTCAGCACCGCAATAGGAGATTCACATGGCTGGTGACTGTTCATTGTTCACCGTTTACTGCAATTTGCAGTCCACAGCATGGGCACGGACGGCTTCCATTCGTGTGTATGAGGCCTAACTGATGTGCTGCGATTGCCTCAGGCGGCTTGGCCCTGGTGACAAGTGGGGGGCGGCACACAATTCAGGAGAAGAGTGCTATGGGGGCATCTAGGGGCACTTCTTACTGGCACATTATCGGGGGGGGGGGCTCTATAGAGGCATCTACTGAGAGCACAAAGAAGGGGTATTTTGTATGGGAGGGACTATAGGGAAGGGTGAGAGGAACACTATGGGGGATTTACTGGGGGCACTTCTTACTGGCACATTATTGGGGGGGCACTATGGGGGCATCTACTGAGGGCACAAAAAAGGGGTATTTTATATGGGAGGTGCTATGGGGAAGAGGAAAAGAGGGGCACACTGAGGGCATCTACTGGGGCACTATATAGGGGTATTTTATACTGGCACTTTATGGGGTACTATGGGGAAGGGAGGAGAGGCGCACTATGGGGGCACTATATGGGGGTATTTTATACTGGTATATTACAGGGGCACTATGGGGAAGAGGGGAGCGGAGCACTAAGGGGGCATTGCCTTGGGGGCATTATATAGGGGTATTTTATACTGGCACACATTATGGAGGCACTATGGGGACATTAGCGCAACTGGGGGCATTAAAAGAGGGTATGTTTTTGCACTGGCATAAGTAATGGGGCATTTTTTGTACTGTGCTCATTTTAAGGGGGCATTTTTCTATTATCACATTATAAGGAGAATTATAATACGTAATATTAGAAGGGAAGGCTTAGGCCTCTTTCACACAACAGTATTTTTTGCGGGCTCCGATCCGCATTTTTCACATGAAAAAGGCGTACCCATTCATTTCTATGGGTCCACAAAAAATACTGAGAGCATACTGTGTGCTGTCCACATCCGTATGCCCGTTCCATAGCCCCGCAAAAAAAAATAGAACATGTCCTATTCTTGTCCATTTTGCGGACAAGGATAGGCATTGTTACAATAGATCCGCAAAAAAAAACGGATGCCATTCGGACGCCATCTGTTTTTTTGCGGATCCGCAATTTGCGGACCACAAAACACAACATTCGTGTGAAACTGGCCTAAGATTGAGAATTTGGTGGGGGGAGTGTTTCAATTTTCACCTCAGGCAGCAGAAAGGCTAGGTGCATCCCTGTGTACACATTCATTTTAATGTGTATATTTACTCATCTGTGTTACAGCACGGTCCATGGGTCCTTGTTTTTAGCATGGAAGCATGCCCTATTTTGTCCATGCTACCAGTACCGAGCTGAGAAACATTGCGCCCACCAGATGACAGTTTATGGAAACAGCCAAGTGGGGCGTCTTACACCATGCAGTGGAAATGGATTATACGGTGTACATAAACTAGTAAACTATCACTAGAGAATGTCCACTGAATATGAAAAGTTCAAGTGATTAGAGCACAAAGGCCATCATTTATCAAGTCAATAATGTCTTTATTGCTCATTGTAACTAATCAGAGCTCAGCTTTCACTTCTCCAGAACATGTAAAAAGGTTGAAAATCAGCCTGGTACCACTTAGGGAACATTCACAACCCCATGTATATTTCAGTTGTTCTGCTCTGTTAGAGGAGCAGAACAACGAAAATAGCAGACATGCCCAACTGACCCGAAATCAGCTGAACAGACGCTATTGACTGCAATAGAGTCTGTTCAGTTTCCGTTTGGATTCCTGTTTTTTTACCGGACAAAAAAGTCCGGTATAGTCTTTTTGACGGAATCTGCAATGTAGGCCACTGAACAGAGGCTCCGACACAGATGTGAACAAGCCCTTACAAACAAGGATGTATCAGTAACTTCTGCTATAGGTTACCATTTTATCCTATTGGAAATAATCACAGATTTGAACTTGGAAGGGGATGTCATCATGGTACCCGGGTTCCCTTACAGAAACAGAGTGGCACCACAGTGGTTAGCACTGGTGCCTTCTATTATTGGGGTCCTAGGTTCAAATATGACCAAGAAAAACATCTGCATGGAGTTTGTATGTTCTCCCAGTGTTTGCCTGAGTTTCCTCTGGGTACTCCGGTTTCCTGCCACATTCCAAAGACATACTGATAGGGAATTTAGATTGTGAGCACGATTGGGAACAGCAATAAATGATAATCAGCAAAAAATCTACTTGGTCCTGAGTGTTGTGTGTGGTTCTCCACTGTAGGATAGTGGACACAGTTGTAAGTTAAACAAGGCAGAATTTACTTGACTCACGTGAGGCAACAAGCTTACAGTTGCTCAACTCTTGATTACAGTCTTTCAATTAGAACACATGTTTTGTTACAGATAATGGCCTAGGGTGGGGGTGGCCTGGGGGCCGTTGCCCGGGCACTAAATTGCAGGGGGCGCCAGGCAGCAGGCAATTCAAGGAGGGCCACGGGGCCTATGGCTCCCGTCTAGAGATGAGCGAGCATGCTCAGGAGAGCATGCTCGAGTGCCATTTTTGCGTATTTGTGTACGCATTTTAAAATTCCTACGCTATTCATACGCACATTTTAATCTATACGCAAATGCGTACGAATTGCGTACGAATAGCGTACAAATTCAATTTGTACGCAATTCGTATGCATTTGCGTATAGATTAAAATATGCGTATGAATAGCGTAGGAATTTTAAAATGCGTACGCATATACGCAAAAATGGCACTCGAGCATGCTCGCTCATCTCTACTCCCGTTCCCTCTGTTCTGCCTCATAGGCTTCAGGCCAGGCCTGAAGTCTATGAGGCAGTAGGAGAGCGCAGAAGATCGGGATTACCTCACCGTGACCTCCTGCGTCGGGTCTCGTGAGATGACGTGAAGACACGGCGCAGGAGGGCACAGTGATGTGTTCCTGCCTGCCTGTGCCTAGACACCACAAGCGGTGATTTAGGGAGGAAGAGAGGAGAGTATGTTTTTTTTTTTTTAAATATAAATACCCTAAGGCAGGCCATACTGGGGGCACTATAGAGGTGGAGGGCATTAAAAGTATATATAGAAGAGAAAAAACAAAGGAGGCAGTTATATTATTATACAGAGGGGGCCATTATATATTATAATTATACAGAGGGGCCATTAATAATGGCCCCTCTATAATATTAGGATATATGATGGCCCCCTCTGTATTATTAGTATATATAATGGCCCCTCTGTATTAGGCTACTTTCACACGACAGTATTTTTTAGTATTTTGCGCCTCAGATCCAGACCCATTCATTTCTATGGGGCCGCAAAAGATGCAGACAGCACACCGTGTGCTGTCTGCATCTGTTGCTCCGTGCCATAGCTCCGCAAAAAGAATAGAACATGTCCTATAGTTGTCCTCAGTTGCGGACAAGAATAGGCATTTCTATGATATTCCCCCCCATGTGCGATCCACAAATTGCAGAACGCACACGGGCCGGTATCATTGTTTTGCGGATCCGCAAAACACAGCGGTCATGTGAAAGTAGCCTTGTCATGTGAAATGTCCCCTTTGTATTATTAGTATAGATAGTAACCCCCATCTGTATTATTAGTATATATAATGGCCCCCCTCTGTATTAGAATATATAATGGCCCCCTCTGTATTTGTATATATAATGCCCCCCACTGTATTAGTATAATATATAATGTCCCCTCTGTATTATTAGTATAGATAATAACCCCCTCTGTATTTTTAGTATATATAATGGCCCCCCTCTATATTATTAGTGCAGTGTCCCACTAAAGTGTGAAAAAGGACACTACAAATGGTGTATTCTTATATAGCCATGTCACTTTATGTCATGTCAATACCATATTATTATGTATTGGATAATTAACTTGTATTTGCTGTAAGATCCTCTTTGGCTGAGTAGTGCAGTTATATTTTTACACCACTAGATGGTGCTGGTCTGCCTTCTATATAAGGCCCAGTAACCAGTTAGAACCAGTTGCAGTTAGAATGTTAGAGTGTTAGGAGAGACAAGGAGATGTGAGGAGAGACAGAGGAGGAAGAGAGGACAGTGGAGTGTGTTAGTTAAGAAGAACCAAGAAACAGAACAGGAGGAGAGAGTGGAGAATCCCTTTTCCAAGGCTGTCAATATTTCCATGACATTGGCCACGTCAGGAATCCTATTTTGACTTTCACAAGCAAAGCCACTAGAACCCTGAGCAAAAGCTGGAAAAGCAAGACTGACAGAGGTGATCAGCCTTCTCCAGGTTTTATGGACTCTGCCAGAACACATGTGGTCAAGAGAAGCCTCTGGCACCTGACTACTGATTCAGCAACCCAGGTACCAAGTTGTTTTTGGCCTACATTTTGTGTCCCTCCGGGAGGTGTAGCCATCACTTATACTCAGGAACCTGTTGGAGCAGATGTAGTGATTCCTGCCCTTCAGAGTATCCTATATACAAGAATAGTCTCATAAAAGTGACTTATTATCCAGTGCCAGGGCTAGCTATAGAGGATCCCACTAGGAGTAAAAGTAACAGGATTTGCAAAGTAACTGAGCCTAACTAACCACCACTGTACCTACAAATACCATCCAGAGAGGTTGACTCACAGCACCTTATGATAACAGCACTTTATGAACTTGTACATGAATTCAAGGCAAAAGTAAAGTCACCTTTGTTCATCTTACAACTGCCTCCTCATCATTGATACTAAGGGTGTGTCTACCTTTAAAAAGACACTGGTGTCACGACAAACCAGGACCCTGCCGACTGACACTGTACAAATTATCATCAAGGGCACCTCATCTGACCATCCGGAGGAGTCCTGCGTACAGAGTGTACTTCCGAGGGAAGTAGTGTCCACCCTCCACACAACTGCACCCTGCCCAGGGAACATACAACTGTGAGTAGAAATCATCGGCTACACCGTGTACACTGTGACAACCTACCATATCACTCACATTTCCCTGCGGCTGGTGGCTGCATTAGTATGCCTCAACTCCGGTCCTCCTATCTGTCTGACTCTACAACAGTATTGGGGGGCAGCAGGATGACAGTGTTGAGGCGCCAGGAGGGGAAGGATGATAGTAAAGTGAGGAATCTAAAAATGTTTTCTGTGAAACTCTTCAGAGACAAGACCCAGCTGAAAGAAGGTGTCATGGCGGTCTCATCTGCGAATGAAGATGTTGAGAAAAGTCTACATCACAGGAGATGTCACTGGATGTAAGAGGTATGTGGTGCTATATTCTACTGTATATTTTGTAGTGAAGTATGTAATGTCCAAACACATTTGTTTCACGGTAGGGTTGGGGGGGGTGGATTGAGAATATGGCCCACTGTGTTATCTGTGGTGTTACATTGGACTGCAGGTGACATCTACTACATTATCTGTAAAAAGGGGCGTGTCCACAGGTGTGTGTGTGTGTGGGGGGTGCAATACATGGCTTGCCCCAGGTGCTGGCCACCCCACGCTACGCCTCTGGATCCCAGCTAAATTTGGGTGGAAGCACTACGCTATAATGAGAGCTACAATACACCCTGTCTACAGAGGTTGGCCCAAAGGGGTGTTACATCCATAAAGAGGTTTACAGGTTTTTTTTTTTTTTTTTTTTTTTTTTTTAAGAGGTTTGGGGGTTTCTGTAAACTGTAAAATCAGGGTAATATCAGTATTTAGGTTTGTTTTTGCTGTTAATACTTGCTATGGTACAGGGGAAAAGGTATGAAAAGCGAAACCTGCAAAAAGTTAAATTTTCAAACTTCATCCAATGAATGTGATGTCACATGGCCTAGTGAACGCTGCCAGAGTAGCACTGTGGCCTTCCCAAACAGCTGATCGTGTTGAACCATAGGATAGGTTATCAGTATAAAATGCCTGAAAAAACCCTTTAACCTTCATCTCCCAAAATATTTGTTCATATAGGTCTTCCGTTTAAAAGATCATAGGTAGGGTGTGAAATTTTCCCTAATGTGCATACACAACTAGCCCACTACAGAGTGTGTTACTGACTACAGAGGTAGCAGTTTTTTCCCATCACCATGACTCCGGCAGCCATGTACTGTATTTAATAAAGTACTCAGACAACTGTTGATGTATTGAAATAGTTTATGGGTTTTAAAGCAATATTAGTGCTGTCCTAATTCAATACTACTATTTCACCAGTCTTAATATAGCCAGATGCCATGAGGAATACAAAAATATTCAGTGCATGGAGCCAATGGAAGATAATAATGTACAACAGATTGCCCCAGTACATTATACCACTGTATTCATGGTATGCACAAACGATACCTATTGTGTTGGCGAGATATTAAATAATACATGTAGAATTGTTGCATGGAAGTTTTGCATCCTGCTGTATTCATTATTCTTGGATTTCTTTTTCAGTGAAGGTTGAGGCTTTAATGTGCAGTTTAATAGGCGGTTTTCCAATCATCATTTTGCTTGGTCTTCTTTTAGCACACTTGGGGTTTGTGAAGCCTTTATCAGAGGTCGGATATGCAATGCATACATTGATTTTTCTATTGGAAATTAGATACACAACTGCATCTTTATAACCTTGGAAGTAAAACTTCTTCAGTACCTGTGGGTACAAAATAAAAATGTAAAAAAAAACAAAAAAACAAAAAAAAAAACCAGTATAACGGCTCATTCAGATGACCGTGTGAACAAGTCCGCATCCATTCCACAATTGTGAGGAATGGATGCGGACCCATTCATTTCAATAGGGCTGCAAAACATGTGGACAGCACACCGTGTGCTGTCTGCATCATTTGTTCCGTTCTGTGGCCCTGCAAAAAAGAGATCATGTCCTATTCCTGTCCACAATTGGGGACAAGAATAGGCATTTTCTATGATCGTGCTGGCCATGTGCAGTCTACAAAATGTGGAATGCACACAGGCCAGTATCCGTGTTTTGCAGATACGCAGGTTGCGGACCGCAAAACACTACAGTCGTCTGAATGAGCCTAAGGCTCCATTCACACGTCCGCAAAATGGGTCCACATCGGCTCCACAAATTTGCGGAACGGGTGCCAACCCATTCATTTTCAAAGGGGCCACAAAAGATGCGGACGCATCTGCACTTCCGGTCTGCGGCCCCCCAAAAAAATAGAACATGTCCAATTCTTGTCCGCATTCACAGACAAGAAAAGGCATTTCTATTATAGAGCCGGCCATGTGTGGTCCACAAAATGCGTAACGCACATGGCCGGTGTCCGTGTTTTGCAGATCCGCAATGACATACGGACGTGTGAATGAAGCCTAAGGCTGAGTTCACACTTTAGCTATTTTAATCAGTTATTGTAAACAAAACCCATAGTGAAGCCTCCTCAGATATAATGTTATAATGGAAAGATTTCCTCCTGTTCTGTGTTTTTGACTGGCACCTGGTTTTGGCCAACACTGATGGAAATAACTAAACTATGTACCACAGGGGTCAGTATTGGGCCCTAGTCTCTTCAATATATTTTTTTATGATCTTGTAGAAGGCTTGCACAGTAAAATATCAATTTTTGCAGATGACACTAAACTGTGAGGAGTAATTAACACAGAGGAGGACAGTACACTGCTACAGATGGATCTGGATAGATTGGAGGCTTGGGCAGAGAAGTGGCAGATGAGGTTTAACGCTGACAAATGTAAGGTTATGCATATGGGAAGGAATAATGCAAGTCACCAGTACATACTAAATGGTAAAATATTGGGTAACTCTGACATGGAAAAGGAACTAGGAATTTTAGTGAACAGCAAACTAAGCTGTAGAAACCAGTGTCAGACAGCTGCTGCCAAGGCCAATAACATAATGGGTTGCATCAAAAGAGGCATAGATGCCCGTGATGAGAACATAGTCCTGCCACTTTACAAATCACTAGTCAGACCGCACATGGAGTACTGTGTACAGTTCTGGGCTCCTGTGAACAAGTCAGACATAGCAGAGCTGGAGAGGGTTCAGAGGAGGGCAACTAAAGTCATAACTGGAATGGGTGGACTACAGTACCCAGAAAGATTATCAAAATTAGGCTTATTTACTTTAGAAAAAAGACGACTGAGGGGAGATCTAATAACTATGTATAAATATATCAGAGGTCAGTACAGAGATCTCTCCCATGATCTATTTATCCCCAGGACTGACTGTGACGAGGGGACATCCTCTGCGCCTGGAGGAAAGAAGGTTTGTACACAAACATAGAAGAGGATTCTTTATGGTAAGAGCAGTGAGACTATGGAACTCTCTGCCTGAGGAGGTGGTGAGGGTAAGTTCACTAAAAGAGTTCAAGAGGGGCCTGGATGTATTTCTGGAGTGTAATAATATTACAGGTTATAGTTATTAGAGAGGGGTCGTTGATCCAGGGAGTAATTCTGATTGCCTGATTGGAGTCAGGAAGGAATTTTTTTTCCCTAAAGTGGGGAAAATTGGCTTCTACCTCACAGGTTTTTTTTTGCCTTCCTCTGGATCAATTTGTAGGAAAACAGGCCGAACTGGATGGACAGATGTCTTTTTTCGGCCTTATAAACTATGTTACTATGTCTTTACACAAAACGCTAGTAAGGGGTTGTTCACATATCAGTTATTTGATCAGTTATTTCCATCAGTTATTGTGAGCCAAAACCAGGAGTGGACACTAAACAGAGATCAGATATAATGAAATGATCTGCACCTGTTTGGTGTTTTTGACCCACACCTGGTTTTGGCTCACAATAACTGATTGAAATAACTGATCAAATAACTGATGTGTGAACAGCCCATAACATATACAGTATAACCAACCCACTACATGTGTACATGCAGGTCATCTGCTTCTTCACACAAATATTTTTATCAATTAAGTGGCAAAAAAATGAATTAAAAATGTGCTTGAAGAAACACCAAAGTGGGAAAGAAATATCATCTGAGGGACTTTGACCGTGGAGTAATTACTGGTCCCAGATGAAGTAGCGTCATCATAGAAAAAGCTAACTTCCTAGTATTTTCACATAATGTCTAGGGGTACAACCTCATGGTGCAGCTAAGCCATGCCTACTCACAGCAGTCATGATTTCACTGCAAAATCATGTGGCCCATTTGCTGATATGGGTGGGCATGGCTGCACACTTCTAGCCACACCTTCGGTTATATCCTTTGTGTCTGCAAAGCAAATGGAAGACAAGTAGTCAAGAACTAGGAATTGTGAGAGTGGAAGTGGTTTCATATTTCTTTATGGGAGAGGTTTCTATTATTTAGACTTTTGACACTGTTGTGACTTTGTGGCATAAGAGTGTTTTTTCTGTAAATAGCACCTTTTACTTGATTAAATTCACAAGGGTCTGCAACGTGAGCCGCGTGGCTTATTTACATTCATGTTTTATATGCATGCGTAGTAGTAATGAAACAAGAAGCACGATAGGCTGGAGAGGTCATCAACATTTGATTGGTGGGGGTCTGACACATGGGACTCCCACAGATCAGCTGTTTGAGAAGGGAGCAGCACTCACAGTAGCCCGTTGCTTTCACTCAGCTTTCCCTAGGCCGAGTGCTGACACGTTTATTGGTCATGTGGTCTAGGTTGCAACTCAGCCCCATAGAAGTGAATGGATCTGAGCTGTGATGCCAAACACTACATGCTATACAGTGTGCAGTGCTGTGCTTGGTGAACACAGAAGACTGCTGTGCTCACAGGAGTGCCGGTGACTTCTCAAACAGCTGATCAGCGGGGGTCCCAGGTGGTTTAAGATGGGAGGAAGTACCTCATGTCTTCACAAGTATGATTAAAATGAATTAAACTTATTTTTTATATTTTAAATTAAATCACTTGTAAAGGAGAGGAGTATCAGGAGTGAGGCGAGTATATACTCACAGTATCATGGTGGGCTCCTTGGCTCCCCTCCCCTGCATTGCATTTGCTCTGACTGCCACTGTCGCTCCCTCCACTGCCTGCCAATACAGTGACTACGGGTGCTACTATTCCACCACCAACACATCAATCAGTTGTAGGGAATGGTGGGGTTTTCTTGCCACCACTTAGGAAAAAGGAAGGTACCCCACAAGGAATAGGCAGTGAAGACTGAGATGAAGCACTGAAGGCCTTCTCTGGGGCTGCAAGGAAGAGGAATAGGAGGAACACTGTGATCCCTGGCTCCAAGGTACATGTCAGACTCAGAAGATACCTCCACGTGATTCTGCTGTGTCAGTGGAGGAATGAGCAATCCAATCTATAATGTTATCCTCTTTCTCCTCAGTGACAATTTTTCACCTTTACAAAGCTAGCAGGGGAAAATGTCGCCATCTAAGCGTCCCAATTACACTGCACTATTTTCGGGGCCTTTACTGGGATTATGTGTCCATTGGAAACAGGTTAGTGTATATATTTATTTTATTTTTTTTAAGCATTATAGGTGTTGTGCAAGATTTTTAATTATCTTGGACAACCCCTTTAATTAGAACTCGTCTATATGGGTTTTCGGAGCATGTGGACATCATAGAAGGGGATTCCATCAGCCTGTAATCCATGTACAACATAGATAGCCATCATAGATTATAAGTCCTCTCTCCTGTACCAGTTTGTAAAGAGTTTTTTTCTTCATGCTTATTGTATTTATTATGTTTTATTTTGTTTGTATACGCCTTTACATATGTACAGCACAATAGCGCTTTAATAATAATTAGTGCTAGGATAGGCTGAGGTGGTCTGACACGGATAACTCCTAACATGGCATTATTAACAGAGAACAAAGTGGTCTTCAGCACTTACTGTATTTGCCAATTATTAGAATATTGTTGTTCTAGCTTTCATATAGCAAAGAGGTTTTCAAAGATTCATCTTATTTTTGCAGCATGGTTAACTAAAAGGTGTGAATTTAATATGTAAACACTTTAATGTCTGGTTTTGAAACTGTATAGCGATTGTGGTGGTGGGGCTGGGGTGCCATCTAACCTAAGACTGGCCCTGAATCCAATGACGTGCATAGTTATCAGATTTTAATAAAATAGAGCAGTTTGTGATGTCTGTTGCCCTGACAGTAATATTGCGGGTAATCTCAAAATCATATGGTGCGTTTGCTTTGTGAGTTTTAGAGCCAGTACTATAAGACCATATTAGCATTTTTAGTCCTCCAAAGTTTGCAGTTACAGGTTATGTTCCTAATATCCCTACATATCAATATGATTCAGTAACTAAAGAATAAAAATACTTACACTGATCGGTGGTGGGAATAAAGCATAGACCACTCTGCACATATTCTGGACTGAGAACTGGAAGCTGGTATTTATAATCTGGAAGCATAGATGGCTGACCGGGCAATCTCTTGGACAAATGTCAATCTCACCAGTGAATGGGGATATAGTTATCATAGACTTTAAATCGAAGAATGGGTGGAAGTTTGTAAGTGCGCCATCAAAGTATCTCTTCAGTAAGGGAAAAATAAAAACCAAAAGGAATAATTATTCATGCATGCAAGATATTACTATCCAAGGCACAACAACTTGACAATCACTTAATACATAAAAATCTGGAAAGTGTGTCGTGCATTTGCATTCAGCCCCCTGTACTCTGATACCCCTAAATAAAATCCAGTGTGACCAATAGCCTTCAGAAGTCACCTAATTGGTAAATAGAGTCCACCTGTGTGCAATTTATTCTCGGTATATCTACAACTGTTCTGTGAAGGCCTCAGAGATTTGTTAGTGCACATTAGTGATCAAACAGCATCATGAAACCAAGGAACACACCAGACAGGTCAAGGATACAGCTGTTGAGAAGTGTAAAGCAGGACTAGGTTATTAAAAAAAAAAAAAAAAAAAATATCCAAAGCTCTGAACATCTCACGGAGCACTGATCAATCCATGATCTGAAAATGAAAGGAGTATGGCAGAACTGCAAACCTACCAAGACATGACCATGGCCGTTTTGTTTTTAACCTCATCAGAGCAGATTTGGGATCCATGACTCCATCTTATTTTGCACTGCCTACATTTGTCTGAAATCCATTTCCTTTCTCGTGGGGGGCAACTGCTGCTGCTCTGCTGGAGCTGTGTGTGTTCAGACTGGCTGCTATGTATAAGCACAATCTGTACAGGGAATCACAGCATGTAATGTGGAGCTCTCTTATAGAAATATAGGAGACGTTATAGAATTCAGACAAGGAAAAGATTAATACGCAATTGCTACTTTTCAATTTGCAGCTATAAGCCTGAGTGGAGCCTGCACTTCTACACTTCATAAAAGTGATATATTTTTTAAATTTAATAATAAATTAGAATGATTATTATTAGAATGATTATTATTATTAATACAATAATAAGAGTAGCACATAAGAAAAACATTCCTGCTTTCTTCCAGAAAAGGCAACATCACTCCAAGGAATTTTATCAGGCATTGTAGTTCAGCTCCTTTGACATGATTAGGGCATATCTGGACGGTGTGGCTCAGTTTTTGAAAAAAAGTCACATTTTTCCATTCCTAGGCCAAACGTTCAATCAACAGAAGCTGCTGTAAAGGATCACAAAAACAAGTATTTTTATACTCCTTTTAACTCCTATTAACATTTTCATATATTCTCCATATTCTGGTAAAAGCACTTCAATGTTCTCTTCAGAATCATTAATATTTTTTACAGCAGTTTAAAATGTTTCATAATGCAGTTTAGGTCAGTTATTTAAATCAGTTATTGTGAGCCAAAGCCAGGTGTTGGTCAAAAACACAGAACAGGTTACACCTGATCTCCGAGTAGGCTTCACTACTGGTTTTGGCTCACAGCAGTCTGAATGAGTCCGCATCCGTTATACAATTTTGCGGAACGTATGCGGACCAATTCATTTCAATGGGGCGGCAAAAGATACCGTCTCTTGTCTGCATCCGTGGTTCCCTTCCACAGCACCGCAAAAAAAAATAAATAAAAAAAAATAAAAAAAATATATGCATTTGCTATTCTAGTTGCTGGCGTGTATCCATATTTTACACATCCGGAAAAACACTACGGTTCTGTGAATGCACCCTACCTGATTGAAATAATTGACCACTTCAGAGGTAAACAATCTACAATTTGCCAATACTATACAAAATTAAATTATGAAGTGGTCCCCTCCCTGAAAAGAACCTAAATATTTTATGAAGAGTTTTTTTTTTTTTTTTACACAAAGGATAAAGGGCACAGAAGGAGGGAAAAAAGGGGAGGGGGGGGATAAATCAGTACATATTGTTACAACAAGGAAAAGTATATTCTCCATGGTGACCTATGTACTTATCTTTTTCATTGGGACAGAAATGTTATAAATCAACATTAAAGATGGAGGCTATCAATCCATTTCTTCAAAAACCTGTCATGAGATTCATGTACAAGAGCTTTAAGATATTCCAATGATTGGAAGTCTTTAATACGTGCATACAGGTCAGATACCATGGGGGAGATGTGCATTTCCAACACAAAGCAATAAGGTGCTTTGCAGCAAGAAGCCTGGTATTTTGGTTGGTTGACCCCATGCCATAGAACTTGGATGTATTTGGACACGTTAAAGTCATTCCACCTCAGTTCATCGTTTATAAGAGTTGTGATGAATGCAAGACATTTGTAATTGGTACATTGCTGAATTTTAGCATGCTGGTCGGTTGATGACCTCCTGCTGGTTTATGGCCTCACATTCTCTCCGACACTGGACAAGGCGAGTGGAGGATTATGGGATTTTTAGGCTCCATCTTCCCTTAATTTTGAAGAGAATGAGTCTAGTTAAAAGTGGATGAACATAATTCTTGAAATTTGTTTCGTGTCCAATTCATCACATTTTTAAAATAATGCAATTTGTGTCGGAATAAATTTTACATGAAGCAAAGTTGCCCTGAAAAGTGGTACAAAACACCCTCTAGACTTCTAGGATTTTTGCTCTCTCTCTCCCCTCGCCAAGTGCTTGAACATAATGATAGCAATAATTAACAATGTCAGAGTGACACTGACATATAGCTATAGGTAAATGCATGTTTGATAGTATTAGACAACACCATCACATGTGTTATGCTTTTTTCACATTAGCAAGCTTCCAAAAATGTTCTTATCGGGGGGGGGGGGGGGGGGGGGGTAGATGGCATTTAAACAGTCATGCTGTTATGGGAAAAAGACAGTGGCTTGTTGGGACCAAGCACCCAAAAATTATGCATTAACTCGTATTTAGACATGCACAAATGTTAGTTGTCAGACAAAAGAATAGCATCCAAAAATTAGGTTTTAACAGGGGCAGAATGCCCTGCAGCAGGGGCATTAGGAGCAGGGAAGAGCAGCTGCGGCGGTAGCAGCCATACGGTACGAAACAATAGTAGGTGGCAGACAGCAAAGCATCATGATGGCGGCGGAAGCCATGTGGTGCAGTACAAGATGGACGTTAGGAAGAAAGCCGGAGGAGTGTTAAAATCCTCCTAGATCCAGGCCTCATTCATTTTCACAAAGTGATATATTGAACACTGGTAGAGGACAACTTGGTCTGTTTGGTTGTCACAACACACCCTGTCATCAGGGCTGTATTTAGGGTTCATGCTGCCCTAGGCACTCTGTGATAACACGCCCCAACTGCCCCCCCCCCCCAACGTGACCAATTCCCCCACGCCCCCAAATAGTAGCATAGTAGCCTCTCCTCAGCCCCCCCCACACCAACTAGCCTCCTCCCCCCACAGTAGCATAGTAGCCTCTCCTTAGAACCCCCCACCCCATAGTAGCCTCGCTACCCCCAACCCCCATAGTAGCCTCTTCTCACCCCCCACCTCATAGTAGCCTCTCCTCGTTACCCCACCCCCATAGTAGCCTCCTCCCCCCACAGTAGCATATTAGTCTCTCCTCAGTAGCCCCCCAACGACATAGTAGCCTTGTTACCCACCCCCATAGTAGCCTCCTCCTGGACTTATTACAGTGACCTATCCTCCCCCTCCAACCCACTGGATACTAAAAATGGTCCTTTGCCAAGCCAATTAACCCCCACCCGACTACCCCACCATCCCCATACACCCAACTACCCTCAGTCTGTACCCCCCCCCTGCCCACCTGCACCTAGATTTTCTGATGCCCAAGGCAAAACTTGAAACGCCCCCCCATGCCAAATTCTCAACCTAATCCCTTCCCGCCAGTCCTACTGTTAAAGGGGTTGTCCTCTTTTACTACTGATGACCTATCCTCACGATAGGTCATCAATATCAGATCGGCTGGGGTCCTCCGGCACCCTGACGATCAGCTGTTTGAAGAGAGAGCAGAGCTCATATGAGAGCTGCTTTCTCTGCTCTGTTCACCTGCTCGCCATAGAATTTGCAGTGAAGAGCAGTAAACAGAGCAGAGAAAGCAGCGCTCGTACAAAAAAAAAAACAAAAACACACAACCCCTTCAAAGACAGACTTGGAAAACATTTCATACAGCGCTACAGAGCATACAGGGTCATACAGTGCCACATATGTACCTCTTACATCCAGTGACTTCTCTTCTCTGATGTAGACGTTCTCTTTCCTCTTCTTCTGTCAGACCAGACCGCCATGGTGACTTTCAGCTGTGCCTCGTCTCTGAAGAGTGCAACAAACAGACATCTTACTTTCCTACTTTTCCATCATCCTCTCACCTTCTCCACATCTCACCCTGCCTGCTCCCCATACTATACTACAGAAACAGCCCCCCTGAAAATACTGGCACCACACAGAAAAACAGTACCCCCCTTACCTTTCAGATCAGATCCCCATATCAAACCCCAGATAAGACCCCCATTAGACCTCCAAACTCCCATATCTGACCCTCATTAGACCTCCAAAGCCCCAATCAGACCCTGATTAGGCCTACAGACCCCCAATCAGACCTCCAGACCCTCAATCAGACCTCTAATTAGATCCCCAATCATACCCCCCCCCTTCTGGCCCCATATCATACTCTTGTGGCCCCCATATAGAACTCTCCTTCTGGGACCCATGTCAGAACCCCTTTTCTGGCCCCCATTTTAGACCTCCCTTTCTGGTCCCCATTTCTGTCCCACCATTTCAGACCCCCCCCCCCATTCTGTTCCACATTTCAGATCCCCCCATTCTGTCCCACCATTTCAGACCCCCCCCCATTCTGTCCCACCATTTCAGACCCCCCATTCTGTCCCATTTCAGAACCCCCCCCATTCTGTTCCACCATTTCAGAACCCCCCCCATTCTGTTCCACCATTTCAGAACCCCCCCCCATTCTGTTCCACCATTTCAGAACCCCCCCCCATTCTGTTCCACCATTTCAGAACCCCCCCCCATTCTGTTCCACCATTTCAGACCCCCCCCCATTATTCTGTCCCACCATTTCAGACCCCCCCCCATTATTCTGTCCCACCATTTCAGACCCCCCCCATTATTCTGTCCCACCATTTCAGACCCCCCCCCCATTATTCTGTCCCACCATTTCAGACCCCCCCCCCATTCTGTTCCACCATTTCAGAACCCCCCCCATTCTGTCCCACCATTTCAGAACCCCCCCCCATTCTGTTCCAGCCCCATTTCAAGGAACCCCCCCATTCTGTCCCACCATTCAGACCCCCCCCATTCTGTCCCACCATTAGACCCCCCCCATTTCTGTCCCACCATTTCAGACCCCCCCCATTCTGTCCCATTTCAGAACCCCCCCCCCATTCTGTTCCACCATTTCAGAACCCCCCCCCATTCTGTCCCACCATTTTCAGATCCCCCCCCCATTCTGTCCCACCATTTCAGATCCCCCCCCCCATTCTGTCCCACCATTTCAGATCCCCCCCCCCATCTGTCCCACCATTTCAGATCCCCCCCCCATTCTGTCCCACCATTTCAGATCCCCCCCCCCCATTCTGTCCCACCATTTCAGATCCCCCCCCATTCTGGTCCCACCATTTCAGATCCCCCCCATTCTGTCCCACCATTTCAGATCCCCCCCATTCTGTCCCACCATTTCAGATCCCCCCCATTCTGTCCCACCATTTCAGATCCCCCCCCATTCTGTCCCCCATTCAGATCCCCCCCATTCTGTCCCACCATTTAAGATCCCCCCCCCATTCTGTCCCACCATTTCAGATCCCCCCCATTCTGTCCCACCATTTCAGATTCCCCTATTCTGTTGCCACTTTTCAGATCCCCCCCCCATTCTGTCCCACCATTTCAGACCCCCCCATTGTGTCCCCACCATTTCAGATGCCCCACTCTGTCCAGATCCCTTTTTGGCCCCCACTTCAGACCTCAGATCAGACAAGAAAAAAAAAAAAAAAAAAAAAAACACACACAACAACTTGCCTCTGGTCCTGGCTGTGTCCCCGCTCTCTCCTCTTCCAGGGGCCCGCGCTGAAGTCACCTGACCTCCTGCAGCGTCAGGTCAGAGGGCGCTCTGTACGTCCTGACGCTGCAGGCAGTCAGGACACAGCAGCGCCGGCAAGCAGGAGGAGGGGTAAGTACTGTACAGCGCTACCAGCGCTTCACTCCCCCTCCTCCTGCAGGCTAGTGAGCGCTTCCATTATGGAAGCGCTCGCTAGTATTCCCACAGCACCCCCCCAGGGGAAAAAATAAAAAATAAAAAGCCAGGATGGTTTTACAATTTTTTTTAACAATGTCATTATAGATTACCCGGCGGGGTGCCGCCCCCCGCAACCCGCCGCCCTAGGCACCGTGCCCCCGGTGCCTAGTTGGTAATACGGCCCTGCCGGTCATGCTGAAAACCTCTGAGAACACTGAAGGCTGGACAAGAGACCCTGCTTGGCCAGTTCAAGCCACTGTTCCAGTCGTCCTGCCCAGAAGCCCATGGGATCAGGGAACACAGTACGCACTCGGGAAAGGCTACAGTCATTTAGAGAACGAGACAATTAAAAATAAAATGGGCAGCAGTTTGAATATCATACAGCATAAATAAATGTGCGTGAAGGCACGGAAGTGCAGCACATTTGCGGAACAAGACAATTTATACTTCAGCTTGACTGGCCAGAGGTCCAACTCATGACCGGGCCACAAAAATGAAATTGTCGTAAAGTTGTGGAAAAGCTCTGCAAATACCATAACCAAGTTTTACAGCAACAGCCGCCCCTCCAGCAACTTAGCCAGGAGGATGTTCAGCTTGCACACAAGCTAATTGCTGGTCTAGAATAGTTCTCATGGCCACACATTCCATTATGGATGTCTCACAATGGAGTGAAAGACAAGAAGGAAGAGTCTGAACAGTAAAAGCAGCAACTGATAATGTTGTACTGCTTTGGGATGCAGGCTGTGGCCATAATGAAGACCAGGAAAAGGAGGACAGACTTGTTCTGATTTAGAATGCTGGCGAGTTCTATTTTCCCACAGGATCGGATGATGCTGCCCATCTGCTGTAATAGAGCCCTGGTATCTACTCTATGTTTAAACGTCCACGCCTTATATTAATCCTGTAAATCTTGATCGCAATAAGAGTCGATCTGGCTCTGCCAGTTTTTGGGAGGTTCTGGCTGTACCGTGCCTCTGCTGTTTGTTGTTGTAGCTGCTGCCACCATCCTTCTCCTCTGATGTCACCTCCTCAGCACCCTGATCTGGCTCTCAGGTCCTATCCAAACACATAATCCTAGTCCTCACCCTCCCTGCCACTTTAATCTGACTGATATACCATCTTGGGCTCTTTGGCTCCCTTCCTAGTTCCCTGCCCAGTATTTGCCACGTTTCACTCTATTATGAGGCCTATGAAAAGTGACAGTTTTCAGATTATTAAATGGTACTATCAAAATTGCCATTTCTGTAACTTAAAGACAGGCGCAATTAAATGTCTAGAATCTATCCTCTTTTACAAATACGCTGCACAATAAAATTGAGCATGTACAATGGTAAATTCAATTTTTGCATTAAAACATGTTTAAACTACATAGTCTGATACAGTAATACCAGCCCTTCACAAACAGTAGCAGATAAACATTATTCAACTAGATGCCATGATGCCAGTAACTCCTTCACTAATAGTGACGCCTTCTACTATATCAGATTTCTTACTCTCCACTGCGGGTGGGGGTTGGTTGCAGAGATTTATCTTTTTGAAGAGTGACCCTAGCCAAGTTCTGGTAAATATAGACCTATGTCCCTAAGAATCAATATGATGGGAAAGTCAAGTGCCAAGTGCCTTGGCCATGATTCTGACTTTAAGACCATAGTCAAAAACATGATTGTGTCCCTGGGGTTCACCCCGTCCCCATTTTCGGACATAGAGCCCTATGAGCGAGATTCATTTCAAATTGATAGATCTGATGGTTGTTCCAAAATCATGTTAAATAGCTGTTAAAGTGTTCCAACATGTCTTCCAGGTCTTTATTTATGGCAGTTCTACATTTCAAAGCAAAGTATGTTCAGTACAGCTCCTGGAGCACAAGGAATAGCGAGCTGGCTACAAGCTATTTTTTTTATCTGAATGATCAACCCTTCCTTTCAGGGGTGGACTGAAAACTTAGAATGGCCCTGAAAAATACATTTAAAAAGTGGTCCCATGTTGTACGTGGTTCCAAATTGACAGATGGAAGGGCAACGCAAGTAGGCCGGGACAACAGAAGTAGGCAAGGCCCGCAATACTGTAGAGCAACACAAAATACCACCACAAAAGAACCAAATACCACAAAATACTGACACCCTCACCACAGTATTCAACTGTATCAACGATGGTGATACAGTTGGGTTCAGGAGGGCATATGCGGCTGCTGGCTAGGTACATAAGTGCCTGATGCTCCTAGCACTAATTAATGCTGAGTGCATTCGATCGTAATGTACCCAGCCAATGGCCACAAGCAGGGCTTGCGCAGCCCCCTGGTAATCCGCCCATGGGAAATCTCCCTGTAGGGTCTATGTCCAATCCGCCCCTGCCTCCTATGTACATACTATAGCCCAGGATGCAGTCTGACTTTGGGGTAGTGGTACAGAGTACAGGGGCAGGGGAGGTGCTGTCAACCATGAACTGTGGTCAATACAAGGACACCCCTGATTCTACTATTTAACCAACATGTTCTCATTGCAAAGAGCAGTGCTGTCACCTTTTCTGGGTGGTTGCCTGAGCAGGAAACTAGGAAGGCTGTTCTGATTTTCGTTTGCATACAGTGCTGCAAGCTACAGTACCTCTGGAACTAAGGGACTTTAATAGTGGTATGCCGGTGTAAAAGTTATCCACAGATGTGGTAACCCTGGTCCAGCAGTTGGAGCACCAAGTCCCACACTATATTCCCATTAACTTCAAGTATGGGGGATGGCATTCTAGGGTTTCAGTCTGGGTGTCCTTCACTCTTTTAAAGAGGTCCTGTCACCTCTCCTGACATGTCCGTTTTAGTAGCTACAGTACAGTATTCCCCATGTAATAATTCTGGAGCATTGTATTATTCATACTAGACAGTCTGCAGTAAAGGTACTGCTGGTGTGTCTGACTGACACTGGCAGCACTGAATGGACAGACTGTTCAGGTACACACAACTCCAGGCACATTTAAGGGAGGTGAGAGGCACCCAAGTGTCACGACAGACCATTTGAAACAGTTTACATCAGCATGGTCTGTGTGCTAGATGACCTGCAAGGGTACCTGACCACACCACCAGGCACTGGCGTCATCGTCGGGGAGCATCTATGCTGGAGGAGGGACCAGTGGGCCCAAGTGCTGTTCACAGATGAGCCGAAATGGATGGCCGTCAACTATGTTGGAGACATCAAGGAGAGTGCTAACTGTTGCCCTACACTTTGTGAATGGTACAGTGACATTGTGTCTCTGCATGGCCTAATTTCATCTTTATTGATGACAATGCGCTAGCTCATCGAGGTTCCCATCATTAGGGAATGGCTGCTGGAGACAGGGGTACCTCAAATGGAGTGGCCTACACTTTCTCCAGACCTAAATCCCATTGAAAACCTATGGAATCAGCTGAGTCCCCATGTAGAGGCTTGTAACTCTGTACCCCAGAAGCTCAATGATCTAAGGGCCACCCTTCAAGAAGAGTGGGATGCCATGCCTCAGTAAGTCAACTTGTGAACAGCATGAGACATCGTTGTTAAGCTGTAATTGATGCTCAAGGTCCCATGGTAAGTTGAGACATTGACATTTTTTGTGGGGGTATACCCACTACTGTTATTGGCTTTAGTTTCAATAAATTGTTTGAGACGAGGAAATCACCATTGCATGCTTCTACTTAATTGCCTTACTTTCAAAATAAAGTATCACTGTAGTGTGAACTTTTTCCATAAATTTCACTCAAAAGCCAAATATCCCTAACTTTTGGTGAGTAGTGTATATGCCTGCAAACACAAAAAGGGTGCCAAGACTGCCCAAAGGGCCGAAGGCTACTATCAGAAAGACATCAGGGTATTCAACAAAATGCTGCTACAATATAATGAACCACACACAAGACCATACAAACACTTTTGATCAAGATGATCCTTAATGTAAAAGAACATGAGAATATATATATATTTTATATATTTGGCAGCCATGGGACTGCAATCCAGAAGGTGTGGTATGGAACGGAGGTACGTAACCCCATAGAAGCATTACGGAGTGAAGAAGTGCCAGGAGCTGGACCTCCACCGATCAGATATTGATGACCAGGGGTAGACTGGCCCTGAAAAAAAAATAAAAAAAAATTGCCCTATGTTGTAGGCACGCCCATATTGATAGAAGGCGGGGCCAACATAAGTACATGGTGTCAATACCATAGAGGGGCAGTATATTATGCTGCACTTTGGTATTTAGTTTTGCACCAGAACCAAATACCAAACTGCAGCACAATATAGCGCCCCAGCAAAAAACAATGAGAGTGTAATGAGAGTACAACATTGTAATGTACCTAGCTGTGATGAGTGGACAGGTGACCCCTTGAGCATCAGCCCATCGGGAAACTTTCCAGTGGGGTCTATGGCCAGACTGCCCCTGTTTAGGACCTCTTTAGGATGCAAAGTTTGGCATATTAAATAAAATGATAGATACGGAAAATTGTACATAAGAAGAATCGTAACTTACCACTCCTCGGAATGTAGGTGGCACAATCCCACAGTAAAAAGGAATAAAACATCCACAGATAAGAACCTGTGAAAATTATTACAGCAGATTAGCAGTATACTTTATCAATAAGATTGTCAATTTGGACACATTGAAATTTTACCACACTTATTGAAAAATGTCACGAGAAGGAGACAAAAACCTCTGGTCACCATGGAGAGGCAAGTTGGTGGCTCAGAACCCCTTCCTTTGGCGCCTGGAATTCAAGCTGACATGGATGCACTTTCATACGTTTCCTGTTGCTCTTTTTTCCCACCAATCTCTAGTGTTTAGTCACAGTAGCACTGATTAATAAATTATATATCTATTCGTTGGACAACACTGAAGATATGACATTTTGATACAATGTAAAGTAGTCAGTGTACAGCTTGTATAACAGTGTAAATCTGTTGTGCCCTCAAAATAACTCAACACAGCCATTAATGTCTAAACAGCTGGCAATAAAAGTGAGTACACCCCTAAGTGAAAATGGCCAAATTGTGCCAAATTAGCCATTTTCTGTGTCATGTGACTCGTTAGGGTTACAAAGTCTCAGGTGTGAATGGGGAGCAGATGTGTTAAATTTTGTGTAATCGCTCTCTCACCCTCTCAGACTGGTCACTGGAAGTTCAACATGACACGCCATGGCAAAGAAATCTGAGGATCTGAAAAAAAGACTTGTTACTCTACATAAAGATGGCCTAGGCCAGTGATGGTGAACCTTTTGAAAACCGAGTGCCCTAACTGGAACCCAAAACCCACTTATTTATTGCAAAGTGCCAAATGGGAAGTTAACCTGAATACTACAGTCCAATATAGTGTATCTTTCATGTACTTTATCATTTAGCTATAATAGCCTGCTTGCATACAATGCACTGCCTGTGCCGTTTATAGCGCGCTGATGAATGACAGGAAAAGTCTAAAGGCATATAGATACACAGTAGACTTTCCAGGGTGGGGGTGCCCACAGAGAGGGCTTTGAGTGCCGCCTCTGGCACCCGTGCCATAGGTTTACCACCACTAGCCTAGGCTATAAGAAGATTGAAAACGCCCTGAAACTGAGCTACAGCACGGTGGCCAAGACCATACAGTAGTTTAACAAGACAGGTTCCACTCAAAACAGGCCTCGGCATGGTCGACCAAAGAAGTTGAGTGCATGTGCTCAGCGTCATATCCAGAAGTTGTCTTTTCAAAATAGACTTATAAGTGCTGCCAGCATTGCTGCCAAGGTAAAAGGGGTAGGGAAGGGGTCAGTGCTCAGACCATACACCGCACACTGTATTGAATTGGTCTGCATGGTTGTTGTCCCAGAAGGAAGCCTCTTCTAAAGATGATGTACAAGAAAGCCCGCCAACAGTTTGTTGAAGACAAGCAGACTAAGGACATGGATTACTGGAACCATGTCCTGTGGTCGGAGGAGACAAAGAAACTTATTTGGTTCAGATGGTGTCAAGCGTTATGGCGGCAACCAGTTAGGAGTACAAAGACAAGTGCATCTTGCCTACAGTCAAGCATGGTGGTTCGAGTGTCATGGTTTGGGGCCTCATGAGTGCTGCCGGTTGTGGAGAGAGGAACCATGAATGCCAACATGTATTGTGACATACTGAAGCAGAGCATGATTCCCTCCCTTCGGAAACTGTGCCACAGGACAGTATTCCAACATGATAAACACAAGATGACCACTGCCTTGCTAAAGAAACTGAGGGTAAAAGGTGCTGGATTGGCCAAGCATGTTTTCAGACCTGAACCCTATTGAGCATCTGTGGGACATCCTCAAACGGAAGGTGGAGGAGTGCAAGGTCTCTAATATCCACCAGCTCTGTGATGTCATCAGGGAGGAGTGGAAGAAGATTCCAGTGGCAACCTGTGAAGCCCTAGTGAACTTCATGTCCAAGAGAGTTAAGGCAGTGCTGTAAAATAGTGACTAGTGTTGAGTGAACATGTTCAGCTGAATACACTATTTGGCCGAACATGGCGGTGCTCGGGTACACACGGTATTCGGCCGAATAGCGCGTGTGCTCGAGCGCCATGCTCGAGTCCCCGCACGCTAGTTAGCCAATTAGCGTGCGTGGAGGTATGGCATTCAGTGTAATGCCAGTAGCCATGTTAGCTACTGGCATTACACTGATTGGCTGGCTGGGAACGCGGCATCGGGTGCTATAAAGCACCCGGTGACATGTGACTCGGCCAGTGTTAGACAGGGAGAGGTGCTGCAAGGAGGGACAGAGAGTGTAGGGAGAGAAGCACGCTAGGCAAGGATAGAAATCGATCCAAAAAGACCCAAAAGCCCTTTTAAGGGTTATTATATGTGGCACAAACTTATTTTTTATATTTTAGTACTTTGAAGGTGTTGAAAATAGCGCTAGGTGGCCTGCCATTAACGCCACAAGCACTGCTGCAGCAAGGAGGGACATACACTGTAGGGAGAGAAGCACGCTAGGCAGGGATAGAAAATTGCTCAGAAAAGACCTAAACGCCCTTGTAAGGGCCATTATATCTGTCACAAACCTTTATTTACTGATATTTGAGTACTTTAAAGGTGGTGAAAATAGCACTAGGTGGCCTGCCATTAATGATACGTGCTGCTGCATGCTGTAGGACACTCTCTGTATACTATATACCTGACATACTTTGCTATAATTTCTGCTGTTAAGCCCGCAGTAATTCTTTTGCATCTTGCTGTATAACATTTGCGTATTGATAGAATTTCTATAGACAGGGTTACTATCATTGTTCAAACGTCCATTGTGAAATAAGTCTTATTTTTGTGGGTGTCAAAAAAAAACCCAGGTGTGCCCTGTCAGGAACTCTAGGTGCACAGCGTATTACAACCGTTCAAAAGTCTTCGTAGCGGACCTCCGTATTTAATACCGTAAATTTAGGCCGCAGTTCCTCATTTGCTGCTGCTCTATAAACGTTAGTGCATTCAGAATATTGGACATTTTAAATTTTTCTGATCATACAGTTAATAAAAATCTCCAGTACTGTAGTTATGACCAAGTTGCATATATACTATATAACATGCGCAAGGCGAGCACTAAGGGACAGGGAAGTGGGCGTGATGCTGATGGTGAACGCAGAGGCCATGGCTCTGGGCGCGATGAAACTGTGCCTGCTGGCAGAGCCAAAAAAAAAACAGTCATCCAAAACTCCTAGCTTCATGTCACAGTTTGCATGGCGGCGCAAGACGCAACTCTTGCCTCCACAACAGTGCGAGCAGGTAGTCGGTTGGATTTCAGCTGATAATGCTTCCAGTCGGTTCAGCACCACCCCCTCTTCCACAAAGTCCAGTCTCAGTAGCCAAGAGTCTGGGCAACCGCATCCTCACCCTGATCCTCCTTCCTCCCACCATGCAGAGTCTGGGCAAAGAAGAGATCCCACATTGGGATATTCAAAGGAGCTTTTTTCATCACCGTCCCTTGGCTTGGGCCTCTCGCCAAGGCTGCTTGAAGTGGGACATGAGTAGATATTGTGCCCCGATTCCCAACCTATTGAGCAAACGCAGTCTGAAGACGATGACCGTGGGGAACGACAAGTATTTTTTCCCCCCGAGGTGGATGATGAGACAGTTGCCAATAAGTCAAGGGCAATTAGTGTCTCAAGAGGTTGTGGATGAGGAGGAGACTCAGTTAAGTCAGGTTCTTGTTAGTTCACCATGTCAGGAGGAGGAGCAGAGTGAGGATGTGGAAGAGGAGGTGGTGGACGACGAAGAAATACCTGACCCAACCTGGGAAGGTGGCAAGCCGAGCAAGGACAGCAGTACAGAGGGGGAGGGATCAACAGCAGCGCAACAGGCTGGAAGAGGCAGTGGGGTGGAAAAAGGGAGAAGGCAGGCCACGACAACCAGGCCTGCAACTATTCCCCGGAGCAGCCCCTTGCATCCAGCTCCCTTGCCAAGGGTTAGGTGTTCCGCAGTCTGGCAGTTTTTTGAGGAAAGTGCTGACGATAAACAGATTGTAATTTGTAACCTGTGCCGTACCAAGATGAGCAGGGGCATAAACACCAGCAACCTGACCACCACCAGCATAATCCGACACATGTCAGCAAAAGCACCCTAAAAGGTGGGCTGAACGCCTGGGTCCACGATCTGTGTCTGCAGGTCACACCACTGCCTCCTCTTTGCCCTCTGTTACGTGCTGTCCAAGACGCAGGCCCAGATGCCTCCTGCCCTGCACCTGGACCTTCGCAGGAAACATCAGTCCACTTCAATGTCCCAGCGCAGCGTTCAAATGTCCTTACCGCAGGCATTTGAACGCAAGCGCAAATACCCTGCCACCCACCCACAGGCCATAGCTCTAAACACGCAACTTTCCAAGTTGCTGGCCCTGGAAATGTTGCCGTTTAGGCTAGTGGACACCAAGGCCTTTCGCAGCCTGATGACGGCGGCTGTCCCTCATTGCGCAGTCCCCAGCCGCCACTTTTTCCCGGTGTTCCGTCCCTGCCTTACACCAGCATGTGTCCAGAAACATAACCCGGGCCCTGACCAACGCAGTTACTGGCAAGGTCCACTTAACAACTGACACATGGACAAGCGCTTGTGGCCAGGGACGCTACATTTCCCTGATGGCACACTGGGTGAACGTTGTGGAGCCTGGGAGCGAGTCGTCCCCTGGGATGGCCCAGGTGCTACCCACGCCGAGGATTGCGGGCCCTACTTCCATCCGGATTTCCACTGCCACCTATAGTAGCGGCTGCAACTCCTCCTTCTCTTCCTCCACCTCCTCCTCCACTTCTTCCCATGCAGAATTGCCATCTTGCAGCACCACTCAGACTTCTGTCAGTAGCTGGAAGCAGTGTAGCACAGCAGTCGGTAAGCGGCAACAGGCCGTGCTGAAGCTTATTTGCCTGGGTGACAAACAGAACACCGCCGCAGAGCTGTGGCGTGGCATAAGGGAACAGACTGAGCTGTAACTCTCGCCAGTCAACCTACAGCCAGGCATGGTCTTATCCGCTAACGGCAGCAACTTAGTAGCGGCTTTGGAGCTGGCCAACTTCCCACACATACCATGCCTGGCACATTTATTCAACTTAGTGGTTCAGCGGTTTCTGAAAACCTACCCCAATTTGTCTGAGCTACTGGTGAAGGTATGTCGCCTGTGCGCCCATTTCCGCAAGTCACTGACAGCTTCAGCCGGCCTGGCAACCCTGCAGCAGTGCTTGCGGTTGCTGGCTCACAGACTGCTGTGCGACCTGAGCACGCAATGGAATTCCACCTTACACATGTTGAGCAGGCTTTGTGAGCAGCAGAGAGCAGTAGTAAAATACCAGCTGCACCACAGTCGGTGCCTTTCTAGTCATCTTCCGCTCTTCACAAGCGACGAGTGGGCATTGATGTCTGACCTCTGTGAGGTGTTACGCAACTTTGATGAATCTACACAGATGGTGAGCGGCGATAATGCAATTATCAGCGTAACCATCCCACTTCTGTGTCTACTAAAAAGCTCGCTGCTCACAATAAAGGCAGATGCTCTGCATGTGGAAGAGGTGAAAATGGGGGAAGGCCCTACACAGGGTGATAGCCAGACCACCCTCGATTCTTCTCAGCGCCAATTGGAGGAGGAAGAGGCGTTTGTCACCGCTACGCAGGGTAGGCATACCACGTTTACACCATCTCTTCGGCGTGGATGGGCTGAAGGAGGAAGAGGACGAGGAGGATATTGAGAGTCATGCTCCTGGTGGGGAGAACGAAGCCTTGTCTGTTGGGACTCTGGCACACCAAAGGAAAGCAGCTTAACATGAAGGAATCTTAAATCTGGCTTTTAGGGTGTATTGAATACACTGTATTATCATGCTCCCCTTCCTCTTCTCGTCCTCTTCCTCCATCAAATGAAACAGCTTATTAGGCTGCCCTCGAAGTCCACCAGCTGGGCCTGCACCCGAATTTGTTAGCCACTCAGCTCACCAGCTGGGTCTGCAACATAATTTTTGGGCCTGTCAGCTCATCAGCAGGCACTCAACCATAATGTCAGCTTGGCATTAGCGTGTCACACTGAAATGTTTTTAACGGTCTGCTCTGCAGCGGAATGTCACATTAAGAATATCATTCTTTTGGACGGTCAGCTCGGCATTAGCATGTCACCCTTAAATTTGGGACAGTTTGATAAAGTATAGTGGCAGCAGCATGAAGTCTGATTCCATTATTCAGAGATCAAGTATTCAGTCCACCCGGCTTGGTTTGAACACTCGAATTTTTTAACCACTTCAAGTCTGCCCATTGACTATAAACGTCCTAGTAGTGGATCTCTATCTCTGAATGGACGTTTTAAAACGTCCTTGAGCTTTGCCCCCTGTGTGCAGCACCTGTACAAGCTCCATGACTCAGCTGCCTCCTGACAGCCAAGAACATGGAGCTGTAACCTGAGACCTTTTTTCCTGGTCTCCAGGCTTTTGATCACTCTGACAAGCTGTCAAAGCAATCACAAATGTATGTACCATCTCCCTCTCATTACTGCTGGTCACAGAGCAGTTTACAACCACATATGGGGCGTTTCTGCTAACTTCAGAAATCAGGAAAATAAATATTCAGGTTTGATTTGCGGTTTACCCTTGCTATCTTATAGGAAAAATTAATTAAAAATTGAAAATCTGCAAAAAAAATATTTTTAAATTTCACCTTCTTTCTGTTTTAATTCTTGTGGGAAATCTAAAGGGTTAACAAACTTTGTAAACTCAGTTTTGATTACATTGGGGGCTGTAGTTTCTAAAATATGTTCATTTATGGGAGGTTTCTATTATTTAAGCCCCTCAAAGTCACTTTAGAACTACAAAGGTCCTTTAAAATTAACTATTGGAAATTTTCATGAAAATCTTAAAAATTACATTTAAAATTTGAAGCCTTCTAACGTCCTAAAAAAATAAAATTACATTTCCAAAATTACGCCAACATAAAGTGGACATATGGCAAAATTGTTATTAATGAACATTCATTAGATATCCCTATGCAACTTAAAAGCAGAGAAATTCATATTAAAAAAAATTGTGATTTTTTTTTATAAATAAAGGTAAAATATATTGACTCAAATTTACCATTAACATGAAGTACAATGTGTCACGAGAAAACAATCTCAGACTGGCCTGGATAAGTAAAAGCGTTCCAAAGTTATTACCACATAAAGTGACACATGTCAGATTTGCAAAATTAGGCCTGGTCAGGAAGGGGGTAAATGGCCCAGATGGGAAGTGGTTAAGTAAACGATTCCGGCCCCCGGGACACAGAACGACCAGCATCGGGGAGGCGCCGAGAGGCAGGGGCTCCAACAGGTGGTAGCTCACCTCCCTCCAGACAGCCAACTCGATCCTAAGATCAAACGTCGATCTTAGTTTTTGAGTGTCAGCAGCAGGCCATCAAGGATAATTTTTCACGGTTGTGTCTGATGCCCTACTTTATGTGTAATAAAGAGTGTATTGGAGTGCCTGATCCTTGTAATTTTTGGCAGCCCTTCCCCTTAGTGCATAGGCTTTATGAGTGTCTGAGTCCCACAATTATACCACAATGTGAATGAGGCCCTCCTTTATGTGATATACCTGCTGGAGTGCCTCATCCGTGTAATTTGTGGCAGCACTTGCGCTTAACGTACAAGTAAATCTATGTTTCCTAACAATATTTCCTAATATTTCCTGTAAAAATCGATGTTATCTTTGGTTTTTTGGGGGTATTTTTGTCATTCCGTAAAAGTGGCGTCATAGTCGGACATAATCGTTAATAGCAGCGACTTTGGAGTCCAAGATGCATCCAGACATCCTCCCCATGCAGTTCCCTAACCATTTCTGTGGTGTTTCCACCATTTTCTGACATTTTCCTATGGACCAGACCCCCTTCCCTCTGCAGAGCAGGGGGTGCCCGGTCTTCTCCCATTGACTTCCATTATGCTCGGCCGAGCACCACCTAGTGTTCGGCCAGAGCATCCAAGCACCCGAACATCGGGGTGCTCGATCATCACTAATAGTGACCACACAAAATATTGACACATTGGGCACAATTTGGCCATTTTCACTTAGGGGTATACTCACTTTTGTTGCCAGCAGTTTAAACATTAATGGCTGCGTGTTGAGTTATTTTGAGGGCACACCAAATTTACACTGTTATAGAAGTACCAAAGGGTCATATCTTCATTGTTGTCCCATGAAAAGATATAATAAAATTGCTGAGGACCTGGAAACTGGATGCTCTAAGGTCTGGGGTGAGCGCAGATGAACAACACGTACACCGTGACAATTATGGAGCGCATGCGCTAGGGAATGGAACTTTTTGTTTAATCGGTATAAAGCTGTAACCTCTTAGGAAAGAAGTCAGAAGCTCATCCTGTTGGGGGACGGGGGACGCCTCGTGTACGGACCTAATCAGCGTTTTCCTGATCGAGACTGACTGCTTTTGCCGAAAGGGCTTCCCAGCTGATGTCGCTGTCAGATGAGGTTAACTCCATCATTATATGTATATACTAATTATATTTAATAAAATCATGTTATAAACCTTCGTTTGAAGTGTAGCTGTAGTTCAGGTAAGAGTCTCTCTTTAAGGAGTCTCCAAACCTGAAGTCTTGCTCTTATCAGCAAAACACGTGGGAATGCTGGCTGTTGGGGGGGGAGGGAATATGTTTGGACTCCCCACTGTGTCCACATTATACAGAATGCAAATTGCATGACATCGACATAAAACCATACACAGATAAGAGCTACAACAAAGGTTGCCCCTTTCTCACACATATGCTATGGAATACCCCAACACTTCTCCACTGTCTAGAGAGACATAGCTACACATTTCTATGAATTTAGAAGTAGGGATGAATGGTGTTGGGGCTGCTTCAAATACTTCTCTATTAGATTGCTATGCCAGGACTAAGGAGAGAAGACGACAGCAGGGAAGCTGCTGAACAGGTTAATCCACCACAGAATGCAGGAAAAGACAAATCAAAACAATACACAGCAAGGGGCATTTACCAAGACTGGCGTTCCTGTGTGTCTGAATAAGATGTGCCTAAATAAATTAGGCACATCTGACAGTCCATGCACTAGAAACTAAAGTCTGTGCCAGCTAGGTGACTTCAGAAATAAAACAAACATATTCCAGTTCTGGCACAAGTTAAGTAAATCTGGAGGGCCATGTGAGTCTCCTCCCCGCCTAAGCACTGCCAGTTTTCTCACCATTTTAGAAAACTGGCGAGAAGCTCAAAAAGTCACAAGATATGATGAAAATACAATGTTCACTACTACAGTAGTCTCCTGTTACCTGCCACCATCTTGGAAGAGCGTCAGAGGCGATACATTATAGCCATGTACAGAGCTAGGGATTCATAGCAAATTAGCAATATGAGTTATGTACATGAATGAACCGGGTTCATCCACAGCAGGCATACCCTGGTTCACTCATCACTAGTGTACACCATAATGTTTCATGAAACAAAAATAGTGGTAACACTTTAGTTAATGCTCTTTGATGTTTTTATTGCATGTACAGTATGTTACAATACTACTTAATTTGAAATGCCCTATTCATTGAATAGTAATATTTTCATGTCACTTCAAGGACACATTCTAGTTTGGAAGTTTTAGTTTTTTTACCCATAGATTTCGAGTAGGAGACTATAGAGTTCTTAGAAAGGATGCCCCAGAAGTGGTTTTGCATGGGGGGGGGGGGCGGCGCAAGCGATTGCGAAAACAGGCAAAATCAGAAGAGCTGACAGGCTCTTAATAAACAAGCATCATGTGGTTGAGTTCCTGTTAACGTAGAGCCAAAAGGAGCTGTTACAATCTGGTGCTCCTCATGTAATGATGCCCATAGTCACCTCAATTTGCACATTTTAAGGCGAATATATGTAACACCATTATGTTATAGGGACAGGTCCACATTACAATTAAAATAGCGTTATACTGTTTGGTTAATAATACACAACAAAGAATACAGGGGACTCCAGAGCCGCCTGCAGGAAATGTCTGGATCCAGCATTGCTGGACGCTACCTGATACCCACCAGCCCCATTAACTATCGGCCGGAAGAAAACTTTGCAGGTCCCCATTATGGTTAATGGGAGTAGGCAGCAAAGCAGTAGCTTCTGGCAATGCCGAAATGCAGAGGCTGCTCGTAACAGCCTGCCAGATGAAGCACCAGTGGGAAACTAGCCTAACAGTTATACTCTCTCCACTGGATAGGAGATAACTTGTTTGTCACATACAGGGACCACCCCGTCGCTTGACCTGGGTGCGACTGCCAAGAGTCGATCTATTTCACACACTCAATCCTTCACGTCCCTACGCACAGGCCACAGATTGAACATAGATCACATCCCAACACAGCCTTTCATGCACCCCAACACGCTGCCACCATCTATGATATTTAAATTAATATATCTATTAGGGGCTCATAGAAAACCCCACAGTGCCCCACTCGCAAGCAGACTCAGTAGCACAGGCCATACTTCTAGCAAATACATGGTAATGCAAACTGCACTCATACACTTAAAATATTTAGGTTACTGGGCTCGTTCAGGGTACAAGGCAAAACCATTAAAGATGTGCTTTAATGTACTAAAAATGTACAGTATTTGTTACAAAAATTAATAGAAATGAGACATGCATAGATGTGCAAAAACAGTTATAAAAACAGAAAGGTTCTCCATGCTTTGTGAATTGCTTGATAAGAGTCTGTTCTGGCTCCGGGGACAGGAGAACGTGGAACACAATCCATCGTCTATTGGATCCCCAAATGGTGTCACCAAAAGGTTTAAAATTCCTCATTTTTATCCTCATTCAGCAGAGGGTGGAGTTGAGAGGGGTGTCCCTCCCATCTTTGGCCTCCACCTTTCTCATTTAGCTGGCAAACATGAAATATCAATAAAACATTGCTTCCTGCCCACACTAATGGATATCTAAGACCCAACTTGTGTTAATGCATATTTCATCACGCTGATTTTTTTCAAATGTTTTATTGAGTTTTTCAGAAATTTTTTCGAAACATGTAAATTGACAGGCGAAGTCATTGAATAAATCATATTGTTTCAAGATAGAGGAATAGGTGGTAAACAAGCCATCATTAGATATTGAACATGCATTCTGTATCCATATAATGAAGTATGCATTAGACATTATGAAGAATTGGTATTAAGAGAACAGTGAAGGCAAGAAAAGCCATGAGAAGTAATAACACATTAGTTGGCGGTCGCCAACTTACAAGTAACAAACAAAGACAAAGGGAAAAAAAAGGGGGGAGGGGAGGGCGTTAAGGGGGTGGGAATGAGACAAAGGTGACTGAAGAGAAGTATTGGTTTGATAGCAAATATGCTCATATGTTTTGATATGTGCCCGAGGAACGGAAAGAGTCCCAAGGGCTCCACATTTTTAGAAAGTGGTCAAGCTCCTGGGGAGTGTGAATGATTCGTTCTTCCATTCTTTGGTGTAACAATCTCCTCAAACCATTCCTTTACAGTAGGTGGGGCCTTTTCTTTCCAATGGCAAGGGATCACCGTCTTAGCTGCTTGGATAAGGTATTTGAGGAGAGATTTTTTTGTACGCAGGAATGTTAAGGTCAAAGACATAGAATAGAAAAGCTTCCGGGGAGTTCGGAAACAGGATACTCGTCACCTCACATATGGCTTTATGAATGGAATCCCAGTAATTGCGTAAGACCGGGCATTGCCATCAGATGTGAAGCAGCGTTCCCTCTTCCACGCCACATCTCCAACAGCGATCGGAAACCGAAGGGAACCATTTGTGCAAAAGTGAGGGCACTCTGTACCAACGTGATATTATTTTATAGCACGTTTGTTGGGATTTTGTGGATATCAAAGCTTTATGTGAGAGCAAATAGCATTTGTGCCATTGAGCTTGGGTTAAGTGGATATTTAAGTCGGTCTCCCATGCTCTACAGAAGGAAGGTGGTTGAGTGGTTCTTTGTTGGACTAGCTATTTATATACAGATGAAATATCTCGGAATACCCCTGAAGGCACGAGACAAAATTGCTTAAAGGCTGTTAATTTCCTGGAGTTTGTGTGTGGGACGAGTAGCAGCATAAAAATGTTGGAGTTGGAGGTATTCAAAATGATGTCGTGGGGAAGGAGCAGTATTGTCTAGAATGGAGGATAGAGGTTTCAGAGAGGTTCCCAATAGTACCTGACAGAATCGTAGAGGATGGGTTTTAGACTGATTAAAGAATGAAGAGGATGAGCTCCCTGGAGGAAATAAAGGGTAGTCTGTCACCGGGGTGAGAGGCCCAATGGGATTAATAAGGGAGTAGTTTGGACCAATTGAGTCCAGCACTGCAAAGGTATGTTTTGCTGTAAAAGATAGAGAGGATAAATTGTCACGCAGAGGGCCCATCAGCCAGGGGACGGCTGTAACTGTGACAGAGGAGCATTCCACGGCTATACGGACCCAGGATTTTGGATTATTAAGGCGGAACATATCCAATAGGCGGGTGTATGCACAGGAGTGATAATATAATCTACAATCCGGTAGACCCAATCCTCCCGCCTCCTTGGGGCGAGTAACAATGTCCCAACATATACGCGGTCTACCTGGAGACCAAATAAATTTTGTATAGCATCTATGGATTTGGGCCTAAAATGTAGTAGGTAAATGGATTGGAATAGTTTGCAGAAGATAATGAATCTTCTCCCGAAATTGCTTTTTGATGATGCTTATTCTGCCAAACCAAGAGAAATCCTTATGGTGCCAAATGTCAAGATCTTTTTGTAATCGGAAGAGGAGTGGAGCAAAGTTATCTTTATATAGCTTCAATAAATCAGAGTGGATTTTAATACCCAGGTAGGAAATACCCTGTGCAGGCCATGAAAAGGGGAAGGAGGATTTTAAGTTGGAGACTAGAGATGAGCGAACGTGCTCGTAACGAGCACTGTAGCGCTTGGCTCCCCTGCGCTCGCATGGGCGCAGGCATCCGGATCCGTCTGGTGAGGAGGACGGATCCAGATGCCTGCACCCATGCAAGCGCAGGGGACCCGAGCGCTACAGTGCTCGTTACGAGCACGTTCGTTCATCTCTATTGGAGACCAGGGTTTGGGGCAATGAGACGTTCAAGGCGGAGGATTTAGACATATTAATTTTAAAGTTAGACCATAGTCCAAAGCGGGATATTTCTTTCTGGAGAGAAGGAAGGGAGAGATGAGGATTAGTGATGTACAGCAAAAGGTCGTCTGCAAAGGCCGCACATTTGTACTCGTTGTTTCCAATACTATGCCAGAGATATCAGGATTGTCGCGTATTGCAGATAAAAGGTGTTCCATGACTAGAATATAGAGCAGGGGAGATAACTGGCATCCCTGGCGAGTTCCGTTGTGTATTGAAAAGACAGGAGAGAGTGTGCGCCATTAATTTTAATTCTAGCAGACGGAGTTTGATATAATGCATGTATTTTAGACGTGAGCCCTGGGCCAAGACCTATATGTGATAAAGTAGAGTGGAGGGCTGGCCATGATATACGATTAAAGGCCTTTTCTGGATCTAGAGAAAGGACTATAAGAGGGATCTGGTGGGCCTTAGCGTAGTGAATGATATCAAGTGTCTTAAGGTTATTGTCTCCCTCCCCGGCACAAACCCCACCTGGTCAAGATGGATTAAGGAGGGTAGAAAGAGATTCAATCGATTCGCTATCAGTTTGGCAAATATATTTAAATCAACGTTCAATAGAGAAATCGGGCGATAACTCGCAGACCTGTGGGTCTTTGCCAGGTTTGGAAATAACTGCTATGTGAGCTTCCGTGGTCTATGCCGGGAAGGGAAGCCCCGCCGACACCGAGTCAAAGACCCTGAGAAGAAGGGGGAAAAGTGAAGAAAAGAACATTTTATAAAATTTAGCTGTGAAGCCATCTGGTCCCGGGCTTTTTTCCCCCTGGTAAGGATTTAAATACCTCTTGGAGTTCTCCTATTGAGAAGGGGGTTTCAAGGGATGCTGAGTCCTCTGCAGATAAACAGGTGGATGGAGGAAAGAGGAGAATCCCGTGGGGCGGTGGAGGGTGGTAAATTGTAGAGATTTGAATAAAAAGTGAAAGGAGGATGAGATATCTGGGGTAGTATGGGCCAAAGAGCCATCAGAGCATTTGATAACTGGGATGTGAGATGTAGCAAGATGCCCCCTCAGAGCTCTGGCCAACATTCGCCCACTTTTGTTTCCGTATTCGGAGAATTTGCTACGACAGGTTTGTATCATTCTCCTGTAAGAGGTCTCCAGCAAACGTTTGGCCTCCATGCGGGCAATCTGAAGATCACGCAGTATGGGTTGGGAAAGAGCACGCTTGTGGGTAAGCTCGAGGGAGGCTACTTTTTGTAGGGCAATAGTGAGCGAATGAGCCTTCTCCCTCTTGAGGCAGGCACTGTGTCTAATAAGGACACCGCGTAGAACACATTTGAGAGCCTCCCATTGCATAGGCAAGGGGGTGACATCTCATGAATGATCAGTTAGGAAGTTTGTGATAGTTTGGGAAATATCAGCAGCACAGACAAGAATTCAAGAGTCAAGAAGGAGGGACTTGTTCAATCTCCACGTCCACTGCCCCCTTGTGAGATAGGGGAGTTTAAGAGAGCAATAAACTGGTGCCTGATCGGACGACAAAATATTGCCTATGCGGGTAGACTAAACAAGATAGGGACCGGTGCTGAATTAATATATAATCGAGGCGGCTGTATGAAGAGTGAGGTGGAGAGTAGCAAGTGTAGTCTTTATCTGTGGGGTGCTGAATACGCCATGAGTCACCTAGCTGTAATTGCAAGAAAGCTTGTTTAACTTTTTTAATCGCCTGATAGGAGAGGGCGGCACGCCCGGAGGAATTATCAAGCGAGTATTACTGTTCCGCGTGCCAGGGGAAGCACCTTGTCAATGAAGTCAGTGAGAAAGGAAACCGGATTTTGATTAGGGGCGTAAACATTGAGAAATGTGAACTCTTGACCACTTATGAGGAGGGAAAGTATAATATACCTAGCTTCGGCATCTATTGTACAGCTGAGCACTGTGTGTCAGGGATTTGTGTATCGCTATGGCGACCCCCTTGGTCTTGCTCTGTTCAGAGTTAGCAAAGTGCCAAGTTATATAATATTTGTGTCGAATGCTAGGGGCAGAACCTTTTTTAAAGTGGGTTTCTTGAAAACAAATAAGTTGTACCTGTTGCCGGTGAAAATGGAGAATTTGCAACCTTTTCTCTGGGGTGTTGAGGCCTTTTGCATTAAAGGACGCGATCTTCAAGGATGAAATGGTCAGGGGTATGGGAAGACACAAGGAGAGCATTTAGGAGGGGGGAGAAAAAAAAAAAAAAAAACACAACACACACACACACACACACACACACACACACACTACAGAACTACAAAACCAGTAGTGGTACCTTTGAACTAAGCAAGGACAACTATCGTGTATCAAGAGGAGACCAATAGGTCAGAAGAGGCAGTCACCAGGAATACCAGATCCTGGGGGGGGGGGGGGGGGGCTCAAACAACTCGGGGAAAGTGGCAGTCAAGCAGAAGAGTTCGCCGCAACCCCTAACAGTGAAAAATAAAACATGATAATCATCCACTCAACATGAAGCTAAGAAAAGAGAATAACAGCAAACCCAAAGGCAATCGCATAGAATGGGCGATCTAGTTAGGACAATAGGATATACACATCAGGATCATAAGAGTCCTACAGAGTGAAGATCTTAGTTGTATGGCACCCGCAAGGAGGTACGAGATGGGTCCGGATGGCGTTGATGTCTTCCTCTAGGGGAGCAAGATGGCATTCCCGAGTCCCTGATCCGCGAGACTTGCGATGCAGGTGGATGCTGAGAGGTACTAGAAGACGGGGTGATAAGTGAGGGACACTGCCCCAGCTTCATTATTGGGAGGTCAAGCTTTTGAAGAAAGGAGGAGAGATCAGCTGGGCTCCGGAACGTTGCGGATTGTCCTTTGTGACCAGCAATAAGTGCAAAAGGGTAGCCCCAGCTGTATGGAATGTCGTGGTCTCGGAGCATGTTGAGAAGAAGCCTGAAGGCGGCCCATTGGGCCAGGGTATGACGAGATAGGTCCTGTAGCATAATGATAGGAGTCCCGTCAAAAGTCATTGAGGGATGTTGGCGAGCTTTGTAAAGGATCTGCATCTTGATTGCATAGAAATGAATGTGGCAAATGACGTCTCTGGGTCTGGACCCATCCGGTGCTGGGGGCCGCAGAGCTCTGAACTCTATCAATTTCAATAGGAGTGGTTTAAGGACGTTCCAGGAGATCATTGAAAATTGCAACAACAGTGGGCAGTAAGGAAGAGGTGGTTACTGTTTCGGGAAGTCCCCATATACAGATATTGTTTTGACGTCCTCGGTTTTCTATGTCGTCAAGATGTTGCTGAAGGGCGAACATGTGCTCTTCATGGGATTGTGTTGTAACTTGCAGGGCCTTGACTTCAGCAGCCAGTGTTGTATAATCTTGTGTGATCGGGTCTACCCAAACGGAAAGGGCAGACAGGTCTGTGCGGAGTTGAGAGAATTCTTGCTTACATTCCGGCAGTATGTTAGCTGCAAAGATGGATAGGTCTTCTTTTGAGGGCAGGGAATATAAAAGGGCACGCAAGTCCACCATAGTAGGTGGTCTACAGTTGTCGTGAGGTGATATCACTTGCACAGAGTGAGTGCATGGTGTATTTTGCGGAGGCTGTGAAGCCAGGTTGGAGGCCACATTAGGAGGAGCTTTTGGGCCTAGAGCATGGGCCAGGGAGCCAGATCAGATACTGGAGGATGGGATCCATCCCAAGATGATCCCGTGGACCAGTGGGGGGATGCCTCCAGAGATGGGTCTGGGGAGGGAGGTGGGTATAGAGGACCCCTTACTTTTGTTGTGGGGGAGTGATGGGTAGTCGGGAGGGTGCCAACATGAGGTGGCTGAGCCGTTTCTGGATCTCTGAGGGTCGCAGGTTTTGCACTCAAGGGCTGAGAATGGGGAGATGGCTCTCTCAGAGGGGAGGGGGGGGGCGCTCCTAGAGGGCAGAAGAGAGCAGCTATGGCTCTCAAGGGCAGTCCATGACTGTTATGTGGTGCATTAGGTGATGTGGGACCCAGGGGGGGGCCCCAAATGAGGCAGTACTTGCTGTGAGGTCTGCAGGGCAGCAGGTTCCGGACCTCTCAGTGTCCCTGGAAGCAGAGGCAGCATCTTCCTGGCGCACATGGGGTTCACTGGCGCGCTGCAGGGATTCCTCCATGTCCCCTCCGGTCAGCCGCAGAGGAGAAGAGCTCAGCTGGTACAGGTTAGCAGGTGAGGGGAGTGGGGGTACTGATTGGGAGTGGCGTCCCCGCGGCTGGATTTGTAAGTGAGAGGATGGAGGTGGAGTAGCGCTCTGCCGAGGGGAAGCGCCGCCGCCATCTTGTGCGCCTGCAGCGAGGCCCGCCAGGCCCCTGGTAAAAGATATGGGTTGCCTGGCGAAATATTCATTTAGATCGCCCTGTGAGGGATCCAGGGGAGCAGATGGCTTTGCTCGACCCTTTCTTGTGGATTTGCCCATCGGTGGTATTGGATGGCAGCCGATTGCTTTAGGGGATGCAGCGGAGCTCATGTGTTGAGCGTCCTCACTCCTCCATGTCCAGCCACGCCCCCCACGCTGATTATTTTAATACCAAATATGACGAGTGTAGGGGTCCCAGAATAAGAGATGCTTGTTATGTGGGATGTTGGCTGTCAGGGGTGGGATGTATGGACTGCGATGCCCACATTATACGGAACGCAATTTGCACCAGAGATGAGTTAAAGCTTACGATATGTTTTCGTCATCTTATAGTAGTCCACAAAAGCTTCTGAACTCCTGCTGTGGGAGGGTATCATGCTGTCTGATGTATATGCATTTCCATGAGGCTCCAGGAAACCTCTTCATTACCACTTACAAAAGGACCAGTTTCTAAGAGTCTAGTGATAATCAGATTTTCTCCAAAGGGAATGCATATTCCCCATGTAGGCCCAGACTGAGCAGCAACGCGCAAACAAATATTGGAGAATAGTGGCATACAGTATACACAATCACACCATATGTACATAAAATCATACACAGAGATAGGCCTCCATTTATCACATTGTTACTGAAATACCCCTTTAACGACCCTGGACGAGAATGCTCGTCCTAAATTGCGGGTACTTAGTGTCCCAGGACGAGCATTCTCGTCCTGGGGTCCTTCCCTCCCCCCATGTCGGGTGCCCCCATTAGAACCAGAGATCCGGCTGTTACTGACAGCCGGATCCCTGCTGCATCCACCAGCATCGGTGATGACGCCGATGTCGGTGGACTAACCCCTCATATGCCGCGGTCAGCGCTGACCGCGGCATATAGGAGGTTTGCACTCCCTCACCTCCTCCATGCTGCGATTGCGGTGAACTGATGATTGCCATTGCAACCCCCAAGCCTCTCAGAGGCCTGGGAGCCCGGCAGCTACGGAAGCCTATGAGGCCCAGCCCCCAGGCTGGGTCTCATAGGCAATCTATCCGTGTATTACAGTGTGTAATACACTGATAGACAATGCAGTACAATACAGATATATTGTGCTGCATTGAAACAGGGATCTAACCCTGTAATGTTGAAGTCCCATAGTGAGACATTAGTAAAAAGCTAAAAAAAAAAAATTAAATTGTAAAATCAAAGTGTTTTTAACAATAAAAAAAAAAGTTTCAAAAAAAAAAAAAAAAAAAAAAAAAAACACACCTGTGCCAAAAAAACCCAATTTTTTTGTCACCATACATCACAAAAGGTATAATACCAAATGATCAAAAAGTAGTATGTACCCCAAAATAGTACCAATCAAATCGTCACCTCATGTGTCAAAAAATGAGACCCTACATAAGATGATCACCTGGAAAAAAAAAGTAATATGCCTTTTAGAAAAAGGAGACACAAACATGATTTTTTAAAAAAAATGCTATATTATGTAAAACTGAAACAAAAGAAAAATAAAAGTAGACATATTTGATATTGTCACCGCCATAACAACCTGCTCTATAAAAATAGCACATTATTTAATGTATGGCGCTGGGGCGATGCGGACACATGGCGCCCGCTCGCACGTGCGGCGGGCGTCATGGCTGGCAAGTCTCTGCTGTTTCTAACAGCAGAGACTTGCGGGTACTTACCGCCATCGGCGGGGTCTTCATAGGCCTTTAGATGCCGTGATCACGCTTCCGGGTGGTGTACAGACACCCCGTGTAGCCAATCGGGGTGTCTGTACATTATCTGAAAGCTGTAAACCTCGCTGATGAGGTTTACAGCTTTCAAAGTTTACAGCTTTCAAAGTGCAATTCTTATTCTGGCCACTAGATGGCAGGCCAGTATAAGAAATGAGCAAATTCGGTCATTAATTCAAAAATAAAAGACCCTCATTGCTCATAAAGAAAAAATAAAAAAAACAATCTATTTGCTCATATTTGAGCTTCACAAAAATGTAAAAAAAAAAAAATATATAAAAAATAAAATATAAAATTTCTAATCACCCCCCTTTCCGTATAATTAAACAATAAATACCTAAATAACAATAAATATAGACATCATGGGTATCACAGTGACCGAAAACACCCGTACTTTTAAAATATATAAAAAAAAATTCCAATACGGCGAATTGTGTGGCGGAAAAAAGTGTCCAAATGGCGATTCGCTGTTTGTCGCTTTTTTCTAAAAAAAAATTAAATAAAAAGTGATCAAAAAGTCATACACACCCCAGAATGGCATAAATCAAAACTATAGATCGCCCCTCAAAAAATGAGCCCCCATACAGCTCCGTACACATAAATACCAAGAAGTTATAGGGGTCAAGATATGACAAAAAAAAAAAAGCCAACTTTATAATTATTTTATCAAAACGCAGGAAAAACTATACATATTAGGTATCGCCGGATTCGTACTGACCAGTAGAATCAAAGTAACTGGTCAGTTTTAATGAACATCGAACGTTGTAAATAAGAAACTCGTAGAACTGTAGCGGAATAGCGTTTTTTTTGCAATTTCACCCGATTTCAATTTTTTTTCCCGCTTCCCACTACACCATATGCAATATTAAATGGTGGCGTTGGAAAGTAAAACTTGTCCCGCAAAAAACAAGCCCTCACACAGCTATGTGAACAGAAAAATAAAACAGTTATGGCTGTTTGAAGGCAGGGAGCGCAAAACGAAAATGCAAAGCCAGAAAAACCTCAGGGACTGAAAGGGTTAAATGTCATATGGCAGCTTAAAATTATCCCAGTGAAATCTGCCCTCCAAAAACCATATGACGCTCCTTTCCTTCTGCGCCCTGCCGTGCGCCTGTACAGCAGTTTACGACCACATATGGGGTGTTTCTGTAAACTGCAGAATCGGGGTAATAAATATTGAGTTTTATTTGGCTGTTAACCCTTGATGTGTTACAGGAAAAAATGAATTAAAAATGGAAAATCTGCCAAAAAAGTGACATTTAAAAATTTAATCTCCTTTTTCCCTTTAATTCTTGTGGAACACCTAAAGGGTTAAAGTTTGTAAAACCAGTTTTGAATAACTTCAGGGTTGTAGTTTCTACAATAGGGTCATTTATGGGTGGTTTCCACTATCCAAGCCCCACAGTGACTTCATAACTGAAGTGGTTCCTAAAAATTTGCTTCTAAAATTCTAAGCCTTATAAGATCCTAAAAAATAAAGTTACATTTACAAAATGATGCAAACATGAAAGTGGACATATGGGAAATGTAAAGAAAAAAACTTATGATTTATCACTATCTCCCTTATAAGCGGATAAATTCAAACTTTGAAAATTGCTAATTTTTCCAAATTTTCAGTAAATTTTGGATTTTTTAATAAAGGTGAATTATAGCGACTAAAATGTTCTATTATCATGAAGTACAATGTGTCACGAGAAAATCTCAGAATGGCTTCGATAAGTAAAAGCGTTTCAAAGTTGTTACCACATAAGGAAGGAAACAATAGTCACATTTGGTGGAGTTCTTATAATGAAGCTTAATTTTCTAGAAATAAAGTGTTTTACATGAATTATACAAAATATTCTACCTCAATGACTTCTTCTTTGGACTTAAAATCAGAAATCAGCATTGGTTCTCCATCTGATACACGTGTGAGAGCAACATTGAGTCTTCCTGTTGCAAGCTGATGTGCATTTTCAGGCAAAAAGTTGAGGAGAGTTTCACGTACAACTGTTATCAAATTAAAGGATGAAAGAAAACGACCAAATATGGTTTTCCTAGCTTCAATGGCTGAATCTAAGATAATTTTCTGTAGCTTATCTGAAAGAATGGAAAAAGGAGCAAAAATTGAGTAATGTTAGCATTGTAATCATAGAACAGGGGTAGGCAACCTCCGGCACTCCAGCTGTTGTGAAACTACAACTCCCATCATGCATACTTGCTCTGCTCTTCTAAGAGCTCTCAGAGAAATGAATGGATCATGCTGGGAATTGTACTTTCAAAGCTGGAGTGCCGAAAGTTGCCGATCCCGGTCATAGATTAATAAATCGTCCTCAAAATTTCAAATGAACCATTCCCATAAACTGCTGAACCTCCAGTCACATTAAAATACTAAAAAAAACCTCCCAAAATTTTAACTTTTTGGATAGATTATATATATATAACACACACACACAGTACAGACAAAAAGTTTGGACACACCTTCTCATTCAAAGAGTTTTCTGTATTTTCATGACTATGAAAATTGTAGATTCACACTGAAGGCATCAAAACTATGAATTAACATGTGGAATTATATACTTAAAAAAAAGTGTGAAACAACTGAAAATATGTCTTATATTCTAGGTTCTTTACAGTAGCCACCTTTTGCTTTGATTACTGCTTTGCACACTCTTAGCATTCTCTTGATGAGCTTCAAGAGGTAGTCACCTGAAATGGTATTCCAATAGTCTTGAAGGAGTTCCCAGAGATGCTTAGCACTAGTTGGCCCTTTTGCCTTCACTCTGCGGTCCAGCTCACCCCAAACCATGACCATGATGGCCACTCATTTTTCTTTACTTAGCTGCTTTTTTCTTGCCATAATACAAATTCTAACAGTCTATTGAGTAGGACTATCAGCTGTGTATCCACCTGACTTCTGCCCAACACAACTCATGGTCCCAACCCCATTTATAAGGCAAGAAATCCCACTTATTAAACCTGACAGGGCACACCTGTGAAGTGAAAACCATTGCGGGTGACTACTTCTTGAAGCTCATCAAGAGAATGGCAAGAGTGTGCAAAGCAGCAATCAAAGCAAAATGTGGCTACTTTGAAGAACCTAGAATATAAGACATTTACAGTTGTTTAACACTTTTTAATTCATAGTTTTGATGCCTTCAGTGTGAATCTACAATTTTCATAGTCATGAAAATACAGAAAACTCTTTGAATGAGAAGGTGTGTCCAAACTTTTGGTCTGTAATATATATTTTTGGCGGTCCATATGCGGAACCATTCATTTCAATGGGTCCACAAAAAAAAAACAAACACCCAAACATCTATTATTGTCTGCATGAAGGGCAAGGATAGGACTGTTCTATTAGGGGCCAGCTGTTCTGTTCTGCAAAATACGGAATGCACACAGACGTCATTTGTATTTTTTGCAGATCCATGTTTTGCAGACCGCAAAATACATACAGTTTGAGTTAATATGGGTCTGCTGTAAATCTTGTTGGTGCACAACTCAAGAGGACACAATTGCATTAACCCCTTAGTGACAGATCTGGGCTTTGTATTGTTTGAAAGCTGGCATTCTAAGCTTTCAGAAAAATACAACAACGGCTTTATCTTCACATGGGAAGATATTGCTGTTAGAAATCCAGATGCAGTGAATGCAACTGAAAGTGAAAGTAAAAGCAGGTTTTATGTGATTATTCCCAACTCAAATTTCTAACAGTGACATCTCCTGCCTATTTTGGGCTAATGCTGTTATTTTGGTCTTGTGTCAAAGCCTAATATGCCAGCCCATGCTTCTAGCTGTTACCAATCAGGAGATAGGAGTACCTAAAGCAGACCTCCCCCTTCTACCAGAGCCAAGCGCCGGCAGAACAGGTAAAGGGGTATTCCCATCTCACAAATGTAGTTTGTATTGCCATGGTATGGTTATATCTAAATATAATAATTAAAACACATAAATACAATAATAAAAACACCCAGACTCGAGAGTGGAGGTATAAAATTAACTGATTTATTAAACCAAATAATATTAACAAACTTGAAATATATAAATAACTTAAAACAAGTGCTAAGTCATAAACTCAAGCTCAAAAATTCATCAGTCACAAATCAGTCCATCCCATAACGGGACGACTATTCAATTACAACGCCCGTATATAGATAAATATATAAGGGAGGGAGGGCAGGGCTTGACCAGGACCAGCTCCACAGGCAGCTCCCGATAAAGGCAAAGCTGACCCGTGGAGCATGGCTATTTAAAGCCAAAACTCCTCCCTAATGACCAATGACATCCATGTCACTAAGGTCAGCGGAAAACTTCCAGTGACACCATAGGTCAATCATATTGACTAATAATAACTAATCACTGGGCAGAATAAAATATCTGCCCAGTGATCTTAAGAGCGGGAAAAATTTTCCCGCCTAAACTAATCACCCGGCAGAATAGAATCCATCCCGGTGACCTCTTCAAGAAAGGACAAATGGCAATACTTGTATTGCCATGCGTCCCCCTCCTGAATGTCCGGTGGACGTCCAGTATTTAAAATGTATCGTTTATTAGATTTGCCCATTCGTATTTCCATGGTCCCACGCACATCAGTCAGGCTGTTGCCCCTAGTTACGGCCACCGCGGCCGTGTAGTAGTGGTGGCCGGCTTGCTCTGTGCGTACGCACATTGCATGAGCATGCGAAGACACATCTTAGAGTTGTAGCATTTTTGTCTGCGCTTCCAAAAATCAGAGAAACGGATCCTGTTCCAAGATCAATTCATCTCTATGGAGTAGGATCCGTTTATAAAGTCTGCGTTTTGGACGGATCCTGACCATTGTGGGTAGCATCCAAAATGCATTTGTGAAAGTACCCCAAGATGTCTCCCCGCATGCTCATGCAATGTGCGTTCACAATACAGCAGTTACCTCAGATCGGGTTGGAACAAGAGCAAGCTGACCACCACTACTACATGGCCACGGTGGGCGTAACCAGGGGCAACGGCCTGACTGATGTGTGTGGGACAATGGATATACAAATAGGCAAATCTTCTAAACGGTACATTTTATATAAATACATTCTATTAATAATTTTGGTATGGCTATATCTAACTATACAAACTACATTTGTGAGATGGGAACACCCCTTTAAGTGCTTTTCCCACAGCCAAAGCTGAGCTTGAACAGTCAGGCCAGAGATTACCAACCTGCGGGCCTCTAGTTGTTATAAAACTATGACTCCCAGCATGCCCAGACAGCCTACAGCAGGGCATGGTGAGAGTTGTAGTTTTACAACAGCTGGACGGCCACAGGTTTTGCATCCCTGAGTTAGGTGGTTAAATACTGTTAAAATTTAAACCAAAACCAAAGCCCTTTCTTTTTCCCCCTTTAAAAACATAATTTTATTTAAAGGGATTCTGTCAGCAGGATATGGTGTATAGAGATAATGGCATCTCTGTATTGGTCTTAGTGCTGCCATTCTAAATATGTTATTCTTATTGTCATCAGAGCTGTACTTGTATATATGTTTTTATTCATATTATAATTACTCACATAAGGAGCCCAAGGGGATGTCCTGGGGGCCGTTGGAGCCCAGTCACACCGCATATTTTGGAGCCCAGCACCGCCCTCCCGCTAATTATTCACTCCCCTTCATCCCTGTGTTCTCCTCCGGCTACGGCGTAATCCCGCGCATGCGCAGTACCTAGTAGGAGAACACAGGGATGAAGGGGAGTGAATAATTAGTGGGAGGGCGGGGCTGGGCTCGAAAATATGCGGTGTGACTGGGCTCTAACGGCCCCCAGGACATCCCCTTGGTCTCCTTATGTGAGTAATTATAATATGAATAAAAACGCTTTTTTTGTGGAAAGTACAGCTCTGATGACAATAAGAATAACATATTTAGCATGACAGCGCTAAGTCCAATACAGAGATGTCATTATCTCTATACACCATATCCTGCTGACAGAATCCCTTTAAATAAAGTTAAACATATAGGTAACAAACCTATCCAATAAAGGCTATAGCCTACAGACATCAATCATGCCAAATGATTAAAGGGAATTGTCCAGCAATTAATATTGATGACCTTTGGTCAGGATAGGTCATCAATAGCAGATCGGTGGGGGTCCGACTGCCGGTACTAGTTGATCAGCTGTTTGACGAGGAGGCGGAACTCTATGTAAGCGCTGCTTCCTGGTCTTTAAAATATGCCTTGTCTCATGTCGAGTGGTTCACTTGAATGGAGCAGGTACTTCTGTTACACTGCACTTCCGAGACAAAATGCAACGTAATGAACAGGAAGTGGCGCTTGCATGCAGTACTGTGCATGTGTTCGCTTCACTCCATAAGGCCTCTTTCACACGACAGTATTTTTTGCAGGCTCCGATCCGCATTTTTCACATGAAAAATGCGGACCCATTCATTTCTATGGGCCCGCAAAAAATGCGGACAGTACACCGTGTGCTGTCCGCATCCGTATGCCCGTTCCGTAGCCCAGTAAAAAAAACAAAAAAACAAAAAAAACAAAGACAAGACAGGACAAGAATGGTACTGTTCTGTTACGGGCCAGCTGTTCCGTTCCGCAAATTATGGAATGCACATGGATGCCATCCGTTTTTTTTGCGGATCCGCAATTTGCGGACCGCAAAACACAACGCTCGTGTGAAAGTAGCCTTAGTTTCACACGAACGAAAAAAAGTATATAGTGGCTCACCAAGCTTCTGATTATGGATTAAGAGGTGCGCTGTCTACGATTCACCCTAAATCGTAATATATAACAGTGAATATATACCTAATTATTCGGCAGGCACACTCACATATGGGATGTGTGGTCAAGAGTAGGTAAAAAGTCAAATTTATTAACAAACGTAATTAAAATAGTGTCACTAATGACAATAAAATGATACATAAAAATAAAATAATAATATTCTGTTCAATTCCTATGTCTGCGTCGACTCTATATATAAAAAGGTAAATGATAAATATAAATAAAAAAAAGGATCAGATATATATATATATATATATATATATATATATATATATATATATATATATACACACATACATACACACACATATATACACACACACACATACATATACACACACACACACACACACACACACATACACACACACGTATAATAAAGTAAATGGACCAAAAAAATAATGGTATTCCAACTTTAGTACATAAATGAAATAATGGTAGAATATTCAGTTCATATAATTGATGTTGCACAGAGTTCCAGATAGGGCTGGATGTTAACTTATTCCTTGATAAGTTGGTTAGGGTTGTCCCCTTCAATAACTGTTTGTTTATTTAGTAAGGAATAAATAAGTTCATATCATTTGATGCCGATTTTGTATATCTTAAGATGACAATTTTGCAGGTAATTAGGTGTACATTACCACTCCTGTGATCGCTGTACATGCCTCCCGTTACGGGGATCCCGTCCTCTGGTCGCAGGAGTGGTAATGTACACATACTTACCTGCAAAATTGTCATCTTAAGATATACAAAATCAGCATCATATGATATGAACTCAGAGAAGATGCCACAGCTTGACCGAGCACCACAGCTCCTTTAAACAGCTGATCAGTGGGGGCGCTGGAAGACGGACCCCTCTGTAGGCATCTAGGCTACATTCACAGACAGCAAGCACAGTATACATTGCAAGAAATGAAGGACCTGCGAAGGACCCGAGATTACGTCACCCTCAGTTGATCAGTGCAGAATGGTGCAAGGCTCAGAAGTGAAGTGGTATGAAGGACCTGTAAAGATGTCATGCGACATGAGGGTACAGAGCTTTGTGTGCTTAAGCAGAAAGTGCAGAAGCATGGATTCAGTGTGAGTCATGATGGTAGTTTCAGTTCTCTCACCTTAAAAAGCAAAGATGTTGACTGGGCAGCTACTATTAACAAATGAGTGTTTCCATTGAGGAAGCACTTATTACAGCCATAGAGAACAGAAGGCCCAGGGCTAGCATGTGCTTTACTCACCGCTCATTGGTCCATTTCTGCATGTGGTAGTGCTGCCTAGGTGCTGACAGCATAAAGTGTCAAGGGGTAGTGCATTGCTGGTGCCAGCAGACAGTGCAGTTCTTCAGGAAGAGCAAAAGTAGTGTCTGGGAAGCCTGCTGAAGGATAGGCAAAAAGCTTTTTTTTTTCCTGGTCTGAGGTCTGCAACTCTGCATTTAGGGGAAGGTGGGCAGCAGGGTTAGTTACAGAACTAAATATGGATGCAGCAGAGTTAACAGTCATAAAGCGGCAACTAAAATGTGATAACTCACCAAGTGTGAGTGTTAACTCTACTACATCTGTAGATGGTGGAGTGTTCTTCTGATCTTCATATTGTTGAACACACCGTCCACTTATATCTGTATACAACACAGTGGTGGAGATTTATCAAAATTGGTGGAAAGGAAAGCTGACTTAGTTGCCCACAGCAACCAATCAGATTCCACCATTTTTTAGAGCTCCTTTAGAAAATGAAAGGTGTAATCGTTATGGGCACTAAGCCAACTTTACACCAGTTTGCACAAATCTTCCCAGACTCTCTAAGGGCTCATGCACACAAACGTGTGCCAGCCTGGTCCATATTGCGGCCCGCAAACAGCCGGTCTGCAATATATGGGCACTGGCCGTTTGTGCACTTAAATGGGTCCGCAATCAGGAAGGTGTCCCTGCGGAGCGCTTCCGTGGTTTTCTGTCCATGCCGCCACACTGCAAAAAAAATTCATGTTCTATTTTTTTGCAGTGCAGATGGATCATAGACCCATTGGATCTACATCCACCTGTAGCAGCCACTCAGATTATGTGGTGCAATTGGTGGTCCCCAATGAACAGAACGGGTGGCACACAGTCGTGTGCATGAGCCCTAAGGCCCCTTTCACAGAAGCGAGTTTTCCACGCATCATTTCTGCATTGTGTGAGAATTGCAGCATATTCTATATTCTGCGTTTTTCACGCAACTCTGGCCCCATAAGGCACCTTCACGCGAGTGAGTTTTCCATGCGGGTGTGATTTCTGAAGTGAACGCATAGCATCCGCGTTGAATCCTGACCCATTCATTTCAGTGTGTCTGCGTACATTAGTATTTTTTTTTCACACATCAGTTCTGCGTTGTGTGAGAACGGCAGCACGTTCTAAATTCTGTGTTTTTCACATAGCCCTGGCCCCATAGAAGAAGTGAATGAGGCTTTAGTAAAAAACACATTGCATACGGATATAATTCGAATGCAGTCCAGGTGCAGTGCGTTTGCTATTGGATGTTTGTAAACCTTCAGGTTTTTTTCACGCGCGTGAGAAACGCATCAAAACAGATTGCACCAGCATGGAAAAAAAAACTGGCGGCACTTGCTTGCAAAATGTTGCGAGTTTCATTGAATGCATCCTGACACAATCCGTATTGTTCGTGTGAAAGAGTCCTTACAGTCTCCAGCAGCCTATAGGAAGAGCTGAAGTGACAGCATACCCTGCAGCTGAACAAAACCCAGCCTTAGGCTACTTTCACACTAGCGTTTTAAAATTCCGGTATTGAGTTCCGTCATAGGGGCTCAATACCGGAATAAAACGCTTCAGTTTTGTCCCCATTCATGGTCAATGGGGACAAAACTGAACTGAAGACAACGGAATGCTCCTGAAAGCATTCCGTTCCATCTTCAGACCGGAGAACAAACCGCAGCATGCTGCGGTTTGCTCTCCGGTCCAGGCATCCGCACCAAGACGGATCCAGAATGACCCCCAATGCAAGTCAATGGGGGTGGATCCGTCTGGTGTGACCATAATGGTAACTGGATCCGCCCTCCATTAACTTTCAATGGAGTCCATTACGGATCCGGCTACACATAGACACATACATACACATAAACATACACACACATATAGACATACAAACACACATACATACTTACATGCACCCCGGCAGGTCTTCGGAGCGTCAGAGGGACAGGACAGCGCGCACAGATGACGATTCCACCAGGCGCCCAGCAGAGGGCGCTGTGGGGAATCGTGACCTGTGTGAGCCGTCCTGTCCCTCTGACACTCCGAAGACCTGCCGGGGAGCATGTAAGTATGTATGTGTGTTTGTATGTCTATATGTGTGTGTATGTTTATGTTTATGTGTATGTATATACTGTGTGACATGTGTGGGGCCGGAGCGCGGTTCCGGCTCCACACATGTCACTGCGGCAGGCCTGATCCGGCAGCACCCTTCACCTGCCGGATCAGGCCTGCCGCCAGTGTGAAAGTAGCCTAAGTCCTCATTCATGCGGCCGTTGCCCGTATTGTGGCCTGAAAACAGCAGGTCTGCAATATACGAGAGACGTGTGCGCACTGTATCACTTGAATGGGTCCACTATCCGGATTATATAGTGTGGAGGCACAAAGCAGAAAGCCACGGAAACTCTATGGAGTGCTTCCATGTAATTTCGGCCCATGCCTCCACACCGAAATGTGAAATTTTAATGTGTGGACGGATCACAGACCCATTCATGCCGTTTGTGCATGAGCCCCTAGAATGTACCACTGCAATTGTAAGATGTGTTTCCTCAGATGTTTTTTGTATGGATTTCACCGTTTGCAATGAAAAAACGGAAGGGATGAGATCCGTAGCAAATCTGCATAAAAAAAATAAAAAAAATAAAAACGCAGCTAAGGGCAAGCTCACATCACTGTTAACAGGGTTAACAGCCAAACAAAACTCAATTCCTATTTCCCCGATTCTGCAGTTTACAGAAACACCCCACGTGGTGGTAAACTGCTGTATGGGCACACTCACATCACTGTTATTAGGAAGGAAGGAAGGATCCGGTTCATCAGTTAGGGCTGTGGGGCTGCTGCATTCGGATCGCGGACCCAAGTGAATGGGTCTACGATCCGAATGCGGTGTGCGGCGTGGAATGGAGGCATGGAGCTCCATGGAAGCATTATGGAGTGCTTCCGTTGGGTTTCTGTCTGTGCATCCGCACCGCAAAAAAGTAGTGCATGCATATGTGGAACATGAACCCTATTTAACTGAATGGGTCCTGCGTCCACATACGGTGGCTCTGTCCGGCACATGTTTGTGTGCATGAGCCCTAAGGCGGAGTTCACGCTTCAGTTATTTCCATCAGTTAGGGCTCATGCGGTCCGCAAAAAATATGAATGACATCCGTGTGCATTCCGTATTTTGAGGGACGGAACAGCTGGCCCCTAATAGAACAGTCCTATCCTTGTCCATAATGCGGACAATGAACGGTTCCGCATACGGTCCGCAAAAGAAATGGAACGGACACGGAAATAAAATACGTTCGTATGCTTGAGCCATTATTGTGAGCCAAAACCACTAGTGAAGCCTACTCAGAGATAAGCTATAATGGAAAGAGCTGCACCTAGTTTTTGTTCCCAATAACTGACCAAATAGCTGTTTTCCATTAAAAATGTGCTTTTCAACAACAAAAAAAAAAAAAAAAAAATCTCCCCCACGTTTGGCATCACCATATCCTTAACGACCCACACTACATAAATATCATGTAATTTATCCCTTGCGGTTAATGCCGTGAAAAAAAACAAAATTGCAAATTTATTCTTAGTCATCACCAAAAAACTTAAGTGATCAAAATGTGGTACCCCAAAACTAAAAGTTGTCCTGCAAAAATCAAGCCCTCACACAACTCCTAGAAAGAAAAATATGGGTATTTGGATGCGGCAACGCAAAAAGATTTTTGATGTGGTTATAACTTTGGAACACTTACTTATCCAAGCCATTCTGAGGTTATTTTCTCATGACACTATTCATGACAGTTATAAATTTTACCTTTACTTATGAAAAAAAAAAATCCAAAAATTTACCAAAAATTTGGGAAATTTGCAATTTTCAAAATTTAAATTTCTCTGGTTTTAAAACAGAAAGTTATACTTCATAAAATATGTATTACTTAACTACTTTATTTTGGCATCATTTTGAAAATGTCATTTTATTTTTTAGGGTGTTAGAAGGCTTCGAATTTTAGAAACTACACCCCTCAAGTTATTCAAAACGGATATAAAAAACTTTGTTACCCTTTAGGTATTATACAAGAATTAAAGAGATGACATTTTTAAATTTCACTATTTGGCAGATTTTCCATTTTAATTCATTTTCAATTTTTAAGAAAATTTCCGAAACCCATTTTTTTAGGAACGACTTCAGTTATGAAGTCACTGTGGGGCTTGGATAGTGGAAACCACCCATAAATTACCCTATTGTAGAAGCTACACCCCTGAAGTTATTCAAAACTGATTTTACAAACTTTGTTAACCCTTTAGGTGTTCCACAAGAATTAAAGTAAAAAGGAGATTACATTTTTAAATTTCACTTTTTTGGCAGATTTTCCATTTTAATTCATTTCTTCCTGTAACACATAAAGGGTTAACAGCCAAACAAAACTCAATATCTATTACCCTGATTCTGCAGTTTACAGAAACACCCCACATGTGGTGGTAAACTGCTGTATGGGCACACAGCAGGGCACAGAAGAAAAGGAGCATGTTCTGGTTTGTGGAAGGCACATTTTGCTGGACTGGTTTTTAGACACCATGTCCCATTTGAAGCCTCCCTGATGCACCCTGCAGTAGAAACTCCCAAAAAGTGACCCCATTTTGGAAACTATGGGATAAGGTGACAGTTTTATTTTTCTGCCGATCGTCTTCGCAGGGGCTATTTTTTTGGCAGGAAGAGTTGACATTTTTATTGGTACCATTTTTGGGTACATATGATTTTTTGATCATTCATTATTACACTTTATGGGGCAAGGTGACCAAAAAAAAAAAAATTGGCTGCTTTAGCACAGTTTTTATTTATTTTACAGCATTCACCTGAGGGGGTAGGTGATATTTTTATAAAGCTGGTTGTTACAGGCGTGGCAATAACTAATATGTACACTAAAAAAAAAAAAAAAAAAAAAAAGAAGTTTGACACAATAGAATTTTTGAAAAAAAGAATGATGTTTTAGTGTCTTCATTTTCTGAAAGACTTTTTATTGTTTGGATTATTGTCTTATTTAGGGGCCCAATTTTTGCAAGATGACATGACGGTTCGATTGGTACTTTTTGATCGCTTGTTATTTCACTTTTTGTGATGTAAGGTGACAAAGAAAATGGCTTTTTTTTTTACACAATTGTTTCTTTATTTTTTTTTTACAGTGTTTATCTGATGGGGTAGATTATGTGATATGTTCATAGAGCCAGTCTTACTGGACATGGAGATACCCAATATGTCTGTTTTTGCTTTTTTCTATTTTTTATTATAAAATCAGGGAAAAGGGGCTTTTTTTTAACTTGAAACTGTTTATTATTTGAAAACACTTTTTTTAACTTTATTTTTGTCCCACTCTCATCCTCTTTGCAATGCATTACAATTAGAGATGAGCAAGCATGCTCGTCCAAGCTTGGTGCTTGTTCGAGTATTAGAGTACTCGCCATGCTCGAGGAAATGGCATCTCCCGCATTTCGAATTTTTGGCGCCTATAAACTCAGCCAATCACAAGCCAGGAGACTCTGCGGTACACCCAGCATCACGTGGGGCCCTTACATGTCGATAGCAGGGGGTTGGCTGGCCTGATCAGGTGACCCTGGAATATACTAGTGACTGCCTGCGGTGCTCGGCTCAGATGCTGTCTGGATGTCGTTAGGGACAGATCGGCTGCGTTTCAGGAAGAGTGTTCGGGCCTGGATTTAGTTCTCTGTTAGGCAGGAGTGATAACAAAAGAACCCAACAGCCCTTCTAAGGGCTACAAGACACTTTTTTTTGTCTCCTGGCTGGGCTGGCACTAGTAGTGCAGCTATCGCCATACATAACACTTTTTTTTATTGATTTATCTCAGTGATACAAATCCATTTCATACCGCTGTGTGGAACCATTCTGAGTGTCACAGTTCAGCTGTCCAGTCACCACAAACCACAATCCGTATTTTCTGTCCAGGTGACACATTCTGTACGTCACGTAATTAAAAAAGGTCATTTGCTCTCACTGATACAGCTACATTACAAAAATCTCTGTGTGACATTTGTCTGGGTTGCACTTAAGCAGACCAAGTCTGCCTAATCTAATAGTTTCAGTGTAATTGCTCCATACTGCACGGTACGTAATAACATACGTAATTTTGCTCTAACTTATCCACCTATATATTTTCTTGTTCAGATTGAACAAGTTTGTGGGTTTCAGTACAGCAGGCCCATTTTTTTTTTGTACATATAATACACTTATATACAGAAAATGTTGACCCCCAGGGCTAAGGGTCGAGGACGAGGGCATTCAATTACTGCAGGGGGCAGAGGCCGTGGTCCTGGGCAGGGTGAGACAGTACCTGCTGATGAGGGAGCAGGGGAACGCCGCAGAGCTACACTCCCTAGCTTCATGTCTCAACTTACAAGGACACGTGGTAGAGGACTGTTGAAACCACAACAGTGCGAACAGCTGATATCGTGGATTGCAGACAATGCTTCAAGTAATTTGTCCACCAGTCAGTCTTCCACGCAGTCCACCCACGTTACCCAAGGGAGCACTCCTCTGGCTCCTCCACCTCAACCTCCTTCCCCCCAGTCTGCCCCCTCCCAGGAAAATTTGGAATGCGATCCGGCATACTCTCAGGAACTGTTTTCTGGACCCTTCCCAGAGTCACAAACCACTTCTCAGGTTGCTGCTGACCTCTTTCCCGATGCCCAAGTTTTCCAACTGTCACAGTCTGTGGGTGATGATGATGACATTGTTGACTTCGTGGAAGACGTGTGTAAAGAGGTGTCAGACGACGAGGAGACACGGTTGTCAGACAGTGGTGAAGTTGTTGTCAGGGCAGGAAGTCCGAGGGGGGAGCAGACTGAGGAATCGGAGGATGATGAGGTGACTGACCCAAGCTGGGTTGATAAGCCGAGTGAAGACAGTGCTTCTGAGGCGGAGGCAAGTGCTGCACCAGAACAGGTTGGAAGAGGCAGTGGTGTGGGCAGAGGGAGATGCAGGGCCAGAGCTGGTGCATCAGCAGCAACTGTTTCACGTAGTGAAGCTCCCGTGGCGAGGCCTAGATGTTCGCAAGTCTGGAGGTTCTTTAAAGAAAGGGAGGATGACCGACAGACTGTGGTGTGCAACCTGTGCCACACCAGGATCAGCAGGGGTGCCACCACTACTAGCTTAACCACCACCAGCATGCGCAGGCATACGAGTGCTAAACACCCCACTCAATGGAACCAAGGCTGTTCACCTCCTGCGGGTCACACCACTTCCCCTGTCTCACTCGCTGCCTCTGCTAGTCAACCCCCTGCCCAGGACCCCGGCACAAGTGCCTCCCGCTGGAAAACCACACCTTCGCCTCCACGATCCTCCACCAATGTGTCCCAGCGCAGCATTCAGCTGTCTTTACAGCAGACGCTGGAGCGCAAGAGGAAATACAGTTCCACCCACCCACATGCCCAAGCCCTCAATGTCCACATCTCCAAATTGCTGAGCCTGGAGATGCTGCCCTATAGGCTGGTAGAGACTGAGGCCTTTCGCAATCTCATGGCGGTGGCTGCCCCTTGGTATTCGGTCCCCAGCCGCCACTATTTTTCCCGATGTGCCGTCCCATCCCTACACCAGCACGTGTCACAGAACATCATCCGTGCCCTGACCAACGCTGTTTCTGAGAAGGTCCACCTAGCCACGGACACGTGGACAAGTGCTGCCGGGCAGGGACACTATCTCACGGACGGCATATTGGGTTAACTTGGTGGAGGCTGGGACCGAGACTGACCCTGGGGCCACTCATGTACTGCCCACACCGAGGATTGCGGGGCCTACCTCGGTCACGGTCTCTCAGACGTACTATGCCTCCTCCTCCGACCCCTCCTCCACCGAATTACCAGCCGTGGGCACGGCGCCTTCAGTCGGTAGCTCTAGGCCAGGGGTAGGGAACCTCCGGCTCTCCAGCTGTTGTGAAACTACAATTCCCAGCATGCTTCATTCATTTCTATGAGAGTTCTTAGAAGAGCAGAGCGAGTATGCTTGCTGGGAGTTGTAGTTTCACAACAGCTGGAGAGCCGGAGGTTCCCTACCCCTGCTCTAGGCGCAGCAGCAGTGCCGTGGGTAAGCGCCAGCAGGCGGTGCTCAAACTGCTGAGCTTAGGTGACAAAAGGCACACCTCCCAAGAGCTGTTACAGGGCATCACGGCGCAGACCGATCTGTGGCTGGCACCGCTGAACCTCAAGCCAGGCATGGTTGTGTGTGACAACGGGCGGAACCTGGTGGCAGCTCTGCAACTCGGCAGACTGACACATGTGCCATGCCTGGCCAATGTGTTCAATCTAATAGTTCAGCAGTTCCTCAAGACATACCCCAATCTGTCTGATTTGCTCACCAAGGTGCGCCGCACCTGTGTGCATTTCCACAAGTCGACCAGAGATGCTGCCACTCTCAGGGCAGCGCCGCCTACAACTGCCCGCTCACCGACTGTTGTGCGACGTGCCCACAAGATGGAATTCGACATTAAACATGTTATCCAGAGTTTACCAGCAGCACAGAGCGATTGTAGACTGCCAGATGTCAACTTCCACCAGAACTGGTAGTCAGGTCACTCAGATTCCTCAAGTCTACAATGAGGAGTGGACATGGATGTCTGATATCTGCCAGGTGTTGAGCAACTTTGAGGAGTCAACACAGATGGTCAGTGGCGATGCCGCCATTATCAGCCTCACCATCCCGCTGCTTTGCCTGTTGAAAAACTCACTGCTCAGCATGAAGTCGGATGCTTTGCGCTTGTCACAAGAGACGGTGGAGGAAGATACGTCGCTTGATAGCCAGAGCACCCTCCAGTCTGTTTCTCAGCGCGTATCGGAGGAGGGGGATGAGGATGAGGAGGAAGAGGAGGAGAATGTCGGCGAGACAGAAGAGGGTACCAGTGCTCAGTCCTTCTTAACTCTTGAGCATGTATGGGCTGAAGAGGAGGACTTGGAGGATGAGGAGGAAATGGAGAGTCAGGCCAGCGAGGAGAGGGAATTCTTGCGTGTTGGGACTCTGGCGCACATGGCAGACTTCATGTTAGGCTGCCTATCCCGTGACCCTCGCGTTAGAAGCATTTTTTCAAACACCGATTACTGGGTGTTCACTCTCCTGGACCCACGGTACAAGCAGAACCTTTCCACTCTCATCCCTGTAGAGGAAAGGAGTATGAGAGTGAATCAATATCAACAAGCCCTGGTGCACAAGCTGAAACAATCCTTCCCATCTGACGCCGCTAGCGGCAGAGGTCATGGTTCTGCGGGCCAAGTAGCGGGGAAGAGGAGGCGAGCAGGCAGTTTGTCCAGCACTGGCAGGGGAACGCTCTCCAAGGCCTTTGCCACTTTTATGTCACCCCAGAAAGACACTGTCACCTGTCCCCAGTCTAGGCAGAGTAGGGGGTAGCTGTACAGAAAGATGGTGAGGGAGTACCTAGCTGACCGTGCCAACGTCCGTAGCGATCACTCTGCTCCATACAACTACTGGGTTTCAAAGCTGGACACGTGGCCTGAACTGGCGCTGTACGCCTTGGAGGTGCTGGCCTGCCCTGCCGCTAGCGTGTTGTCAGAGCGGGTATTCAGTGCAGCTGGTGGCATCACCGATAAGCGTACACGCCTGTCAACTGACAGCGCTGACAGGCTGACGCTTATTAAAATGAACAAAGCCTGGATTTCACCAGAATTCAAATCTCCTCCGGGGGAAAGCAGCTAAAGATTAACATTACTTATGTATCCGATTCCTCTTCTCTACTCCTCCTTGTCGTCTTTGCCTAACGCTGACCCAAAAAACGCAATTTTTTTTTTAGAGGTCCAACTGGCACTCTTACCACAATTTTTACAGAGGTCCACCTACAGGCCCTCTCTCTAAACAATTTTTCTTTGCACCTAGTTGGGTGCTTCCCTAACATGTGATGGGCATGTGCCTCGCCTTTCTTGGTCTGGGTGAGCACAATTGCCATGAGGGTAACCACCAGGCTGTTGCCTGAGAATTTGGGGTAATGGTGGGATTAGGCAGCCTCAGAGGCATCCATGCATGCTGCCCCTGCTGTTTCCTGTCCATTTCCGTGGCGTTTCCATCATTTTCTGATGTTTTCAGGTTTTCACCCAGCCTTCTCTAGACAGAGCCTTGGTCCCCTGCAAAAATGCTCGAGTCTCCCATTGACTTCAATGGGGTTCGTTACTCGAAACGAGCACCGGGAAAAGTTTGTCTCAAATAACGAGCACCCGAGCATTTTAGTGCTCGCTCATCTCGAATTACAATTCATCTGTATTGTAATGCATTGCCTGTTAACATAGTAACATAGTTTATAAGGCCGAAAAAAGACATCTGTCCATCCAGTTCAGCCCGCTCATCCAGTTCAGCCCGCTCATCCAGTTCAGCCCGCTACTGTGTATTACACAGTGTAATACACTAACAGTTGCCTAGGAGACCCAGCCTGGGGCTGGATCTCCTAGGCTTCTGTAGAAGGCAGGTCACAATGCCTCTGCAAGGCATCGGGCTGCCTTCTCACCAATTGGGTCCCAGTTACCGCAGTGCGGGGACCTGATGGGATCCTTCACCCGCTGCAAACACCTATGCGGGATGACCACAGCATGGAGAAAGGTTAATCCGCCGGCATTGGCTCTTACAGTGATGCCGGCGGATACAGCAGGGACCCAGCTATCAGTGACTGCTGGGCCCCAAATTGCAGGAAATCACTTCCTGCGATGACATACTATTACATCATTGGATGGGAAGGGGTTAAAAGTCATAGCTGTTGAGGAATTAGACAAGGCGTATGTTTATTAGGCTTCTTTCACACAACAGTATATTTTGCGGGTTCCGAACCGCATATTTTGCCGATAGGATGCGGCCCAATTCATTTTAATGGGTCAGCAAAAAATACCGCATCCGTATGTCCGTTCAGTAGCCCGCAAAAAAAATAAAAAATATAGAACATGTCCTATTCTTGTCCGTTTTGCGGACAAGGATAGGCATTGTTACAATGGATCCGCAAAAAAAAAAAAAAAAAAAAAAAAAAAAGCCATACGGACGTCATCCTTTTTTTTTGCGGATCCGCAATTTGCGGACCGCAAAACACAACGTTCATGTGAAAGAAGCCTTAGTCTGACCTCTGCTGGTTGTTTTTCATTACGAAAGGTTCATATTCAAAGGGTTAAAGATAATACACAGGCAGTATACAGCCAGGGTGATAGACCAGACTAACAAACGTGCATGAGATGGCGGTCAGTGTGATTGAGGCATTAGTCTAAAAAGTTCAAATAGGCGAATAAGGTGCAAAAGCCTCCAAAACCAGCACAATTTTAGTAGTAAATGTGACTTAAAAAATAAAAATTTATATATTATATATTGCTGGTGCCAGCTGTGAGTTATGGTTAAAACTAGGTCAGCTCCCATGAGACGGGCCGGCCACCTGCCTTCTTCCCCGCCACCTCGATTTTGCTGCAAAACCCCTTTGCAACTAAATCTGTGTCTTAACATATGGGTATTTTTGCAAAAGTGTCCTACAGTCATGGTAAGTTATTTTTTTCTTTTAGAGCTTGAGCACACGAACGTGCCACCCGTTCTGTGCATGGGCACCATCCATGTGGCTGCCACAGATAGATGCATTCAAGTTGATCCTTCCGCACCGCAAAAAAAACCAAAAACACGTGTTCTATTTTTTTGTGGTGCCGAGACACAAACAGAAAACCACTGAAGCTCTCCGTAATGTTTCTGTGGAGTTTTGTGCCTCTGTTCCGCACCGCACGTTCCAGGTGAATGGGTCCACATCCATGATGTGGTGCAGAAACGGCCGGTGCCCATATATTGCTGCCCTGCTGTTCGCAGGCCACAACACAGGCCCAGCTGGCATATGTACTGCAGTACGTAAACCACAGATTCACAAAATCCAGACACCTTCCATGTGCAATCCACGTTTTTCTCACTGCTATTACTACAAATGACTATTCTTGTCAGCAATACAGCCAAGAATAGGTTATGTTCTAGAATTTGCGGAATGGACACACAGATGCTTTTTGAAAACTCATAGAAATGGATTGGTGTGTAGTCCACAAAAAAATGCAGATCGGACACAAAATACAGTTGTGCGTGAGGTTTAAAAAAGGGCATGTGTTCCTTACCTAGGTCAACATTGAAGATCACAGCAGCTGCAATAAGAGACCCTGCTGATGAGCCATACATCTGTGGTGCTGACTTCAGTATATCTGGGGCCAGGTCAAGAAGGGCTTTGACGGCTCCAATCTGATACAAAGCCAGAAAACCACTGCCAGAAAATGAAATTGAAAGAGGGCTCCTTCCAGAAAGTGTCTTATGGTCCATGACATGAGGCGAGCTGAGGGTTCATGAAGAAACAGAAAGGAATTCCACAGAAAGCAAGAAAAACATGTTGCAGAGAATTTATTCAGTATAAGGCACCCGCCCCTTCACAGGCCCTCTGCATAATTAGGATAATAGATTGTGGCCAACAAAGAGGCACATTTATTAGGGCTCGTTCACATCAGCGTTATGCTTTCCGTTTGTGTTTTCCGTTATAACATGGTTATAACGGAAAATAACGGAAACCATAAGACGGAAGTCAAAACGGAAGCCTTTAGAGGCTTCCGTTTTGATCCGTCATAATAGAAGCCTATGAGAATCATAACGGATCCGTCTGAGTTCCGTTATGCTGAACGGAAAACAAAGTCCTGTCGACAGGACTTTGTTTTCCGTTTTGCATAACGGGAACCAAATGGATCCGTTATGATTCTCATAGGCTTCTATTATGACGGATTAAAACGGAATGCCTCTAAAGGCTTCCGTTTTGACTTCCGTCTTATGGTTTCCGTTATTTTCTGTTATAACCATGTTATAACGGAAAACACAAACGGAAAGCATAACGCTGATGTGAACGAGCCCTTATAGTGTCTGTGCCTGTTTTTAGGTGGAAAAATGCTGTTTTAGACACTTATTTTTTTGTTGCATTTACTACTGAAATTGCGTCTGTTTTGGAGGATTTCGCCTATTTTCATTTTTTAAACTAAGGTAATATTCACACGACCCTATGTGTTTTGCGGTCCGCAAAACACTGATCCACAAAAAATACGGATGACGTCATTTTGGCATCTGTATTGCATCCATTTTTTGGGGGGATCCATTGTAACAATGCCTATCCTTGTCCGCAAAATGGACAAGAATAGGACATGCTGTTCATTTTTTGCAGGGCTACGGAGTGGACATACGGATGCGGACATCACACCGTGTGCTGTTCTCATTTTTTGCGGACCCATTGAAATGAATGGGTCCTCATCCAATCCGCAAAAAAACAAAACGTACACAGAAACAAAATAAGTTCCTGTGCATGTAGCCCAATTCAGAAGTTTTTTAATGTTTGCAATTTTTTTCCAATCCACTTATGTAGGTGCGGCTTTTTTTAGTGCCTGAATTTGTCACAAAAACAGTATAATTTCTACTGGACTCCAGGGCTGGTGTATTTTTTTTCATCTACTTTGAGTGGTGAAGTGTGACTTTTTTCCATTAAAAGTCGCACTTTCCTGGAGACATGCAACTTTTCTCTGCACAGATGCAACTTTTTTCATGCAAAAATAAATTAGTCTAGTCACTTGTCTAAGTGAATATGAACCTGTTGCACTGAAATACAACCACCAGAGGTCAGACTAAGGGCTTGTTCACACAGCCGTTGGCTGGCCATGCCCGTGCTTCGGACTGCAAATTGTGGTCCGCAATGCACTGGCACCGACCGTGGGGCTTCCAGATGTGGATCGTGGACCCATTTACTTCAATGGGGTCTGCGATCCGCATCCGACTGTTGGCACCGCAAAAAAAATAAAACAAATTCTATTTTTTTGCGGTGCAAAGGCATGGACAGGAACACCAGGGAAGCACTCTGTGGTGCTTCCGTGGGGGTTCTGATCTGTGCCTCCGTTCCGCACCACACCGCATCTCCGGGATTGCGGACTTGAATGGGGGTGCACACAGCTGTTGCTCGTGTTTTGCGGACCCGCCATATGCTGCCTGCAATACGGCCATGGCCAGCCAATGGCTGTGTGAACAAGCCTTAAGGGTGCATTCACACAACTGCATGTATTTTGAGATCCATGTTGCATACTTTTTTTTTTTTTTTTTTTGCGGATCCATAATTGTCTGCAAAACACACAAGAACAGGACATTTGGGGGGGCTACAGAATAGACATACAGATGCGGACACCACACTGTGGGGCACATTTATCATGTTTGTAAAATTTTTTGCACCTGTTTTTCTGTGGGTTGAAAATTTGTTTCTCCCATCTATCACGTGTTTCTATTTGGGTTGCGTTTTTGCCATTTTTTCAGATTTATGGTGTGTTGTATTTTTGTGTTATTTTTGTCCGGTGTGGCTTATGAAAGTCACTGATCTAATGGTTTAAAAAGTATAATTCTCTCCAGAAAAGTTGCAATGTTTTAAAAAGTTGCAAATTAAACTGAAAGTCGCATTCATTAATTTTGTGACTTTTTAACTTCAACAGAGTCACAAACGATTCAGCTAATCGTAGCTATATATGCTAGCCAAGAGCTGGCGGAGTTTTGCGCATGTAAACTAATCAAATTTAGATGTTAAATAGGCGCACTTACATAAATCGCACTAGTCTGCTGACGAAAAAGTTATCTCAATCTCCGAAACAGACGGAAAAATAAAACATGCGCCAATACAATGTAAAGTCTAAGACAAGGCATGAACCTAACAATAAATGCAATTCAATAGAAAAGTCTGCCCAACAAAGATAAAATATGACTGAAACAGGCACAAAACCTTTTAATAAATGTGCCTGTGTGCAGTACGCATTTGTGTGGACCCACTGAAATGAATGCAGACCAAAAATACGGTCATGTGAATTGGGCCTAATAAAAATACGCCTCATCTAATTCACCAACTGCTGTGCGACTTTTAATAAATACTCGGCAAGAGGAAGACAGCTGAATAAAATACGCCAGTCTAATTTTATTCCTAAAAACAGGCAAGCTTGATAAATGTGCCCCAGTTTCTTTCTAAAAACCAACCATTTACATGTGCTTTTTTGAACTGCATGTTACCTAAACTGACTGACAGACTTTCTGGTCTGGTCTTCTAATCTGTTTGGGGCAGTACTTGTAAATTTCAGATAACCTTGAAAAATATATCAAAATTTTTCCATACTCCATAACAAGGCATAGCTTAAAAAATGTATATTAACTCTGGGGGAGTATAGGGATATAATTAGGTGGATTTAGGGTTTCATCAGGGAAAGCATAGAGTGTGAGGGACTTGTCAATACCAATGTGCAGTGCGTTTGTAGAAGGGGAGGGAAGTTTATCTACGCCTCTGTCTATAAATTGCAGTTACTTGCTGTTTGCTACCATTTAATCTGTGTATCAAACCTGTGACTTTACATTTATATAGGTCTTATAATAAAATATGTTGTAAATGGAAGAGTAGGAACCAAAAGACCCAGGACTCATCATCTGAGAGTCAGAATGTGGGTAGCTGTAGTAGTGCAAACAAGCAGTAGACTTACCATCCATTTGGCCAGTAGTAGTAGTAGCAGTAGCAGCAGGCTACAGTTCTCCCTGGCTTCCAATAAGCAACATATTATTTGAGGACAAAGAGGTTGAGATGGTGGACCGGATGGTTCATTCATCCTCTCAGTCACACTAAGATGATGCCGATGTCACCTCTGAGTCTGACACTGTGCTTTGAAGCCAGGGGTCACAGCTTTCCACCTGTTCCTCCTTCTTGCTGCCCCAGAAAAGAACAGACAACAAAACCCCATGAGCTATGGAGGATACTCAAGGTAGTGTTAAAAAGATGTGTGAGAAGCATCAGTGTGAGCATTTAGACTACAATAAAGAGGAGGTTCAGGCATAGGCGGGGACTCCATTCATAGCTGTGGTGGTGGTGATAATAGTAATAGTGGCACTTTTAGTAATCATGGTGGCATTAGGGGTAATGATAGCAACAGTGGAATTCAGGGCAAATATAGAGCAGGGAATCGGGAAGCAGTACAAGCCCAAATGACATATCACAGTCTGATAAAAGTGGGGGGGAGGGTGAGGACTGTGATGATGACTGTGTTGGACAGGTCCTGAGAGCTGAATTGGGGTGCTTAAGAGGAAGAGGAGACATCAGCAGGAGGGTGGTGGCCACAGCTGCAATAAAGAGCGTAGGTAATGCATGGCCAAAACCTCTAAAAGAATTAGCAGGGCCATATCTGCTTTCTTTGTGGCCGGCTCAGGAACTAGTGATGCCGCTGATACTGGCACAGACTCAAAATGTGTCAGACCTAGGCCAAGCTTGGCTGCCACTAGCTCTGTGTGAGTATCTCCTGTATGGTGGTTTTTCTCCACAAGTTCGATACACAAAACAGTCGTGTGCAAGATCTGCAGGATTAAAATAAGCCATGGGTGTTCAAACAGAAACATAGGTACCAGGTCTCTATTGTAGCATATGAGGCGGCATCATCCAATCCAGTGGGAAAATAGAACTGGCCAGCATTCTGACAGAACAGAACATGTCTGTTCTCTTTCTCCTGGTCTTCTTTTGGCAGCCAGGCCACATTCCCAAGCAGTACAGTGTTCTTTTTATCATCAGCTGTTTTTTTTCCTGCTCAGATTCCTCATTGTCCTCTGCTCCATGGTGAGACATCCATAACAGAATGTGTATTCATGAGAAAACTATTTGCAATTAGCTTGTGTGCAATCTGAACTCCTACCTGGCCAAGTTACTGTCGGTGCAGTTGCTGCCATGCCATTAAGTTGTGGTAAATGTGCGGTTCCGCGTCCTTCACCCAAATTTGAATCTGTTCTACAGTTTTACTACTTCTGGCCAGCTGTCCATAAAAATTGTCTCGCTTATAAAATGTAGTGCAGTTCCACACACATGAGGCGGCATCACCAGTTCCAGTGGTAAAAAAGAACTGGCCAGCTATCAGAACAAGTCTGTTCTCCTTCTATTGGTCGTCTTTGTAGCAGACAGGCCTCATGCACAAGCAACACAGTGACCTTGTCATCATCCTCATCAGTTACTTGTTCTCCTGCTCAGAATCCTCCTCCTACGCTCTGTTGTCAGTCATCGATAATGGAATGTGTGGCCAGAAAACAACTCTATGTCTCAGCAATCTGGTTGCGTTCAAGCTGAACTCTTACCTGACCAAGCTGCTGGCAGTTCACTTGCTTCTATACCACTTAGATGTAGTAATTGTTGCTCAATTCCGGCCCTTCACCAAAATGTAATTATTCTCTAAAAGTTAATTCCTCTCCATGCCATCCGTCAGAATTTTGTCCAGGTGATCGTAGCAGTGTATTTCCATGCCTTGAACAAAGTTTAATTCTTCTGAAGCTGGACTTTTAGCTAGGTGTGGGTGCAGGCCGCAGGGGCATGTATGTGAGGGGTTGTGTTGTCACAGTGATGATGGTGCCGGTGGATATGTTACTCACAGTTTGATGATTACTGCTCCCTGGGCCGGTGTGCAGGTGTGTGGAAGTGGGACACCAATCCCTTCGGGGCACTCTCTGGTTTTCAGGAGCTCTGCCGGATGGTAAGGTGAGGTGCCCTTGATGGTAATGTATTAGGGTGTCGGTCGGCAGGGTCCCTGATGACTTTGTGACGCCAGCACCTTGCGGTGCAAAGTAAAGATAATGAAATAAAGAGGAGGCAGCTTTTATCCAAAACAGTTGAACTTTACTTTTGCCTTGGATTAAGTCCTTCTTAAATAACAATTCACAGTTGCTTCACTTGGCAATAATTAAGGATGCTGCAAGAATTTCCTTATTAGGCTGGATGTTCAGTATAAATATAGGTGCTTTCTTCTAATAATCATGTAATCAATCTTCCTGCTTAGTTTCTAGTTCCTTCAATCCACCTTAGCTAGACCTGGCTCTGGATATTATACAGAATGTATCTCTTACTTTAGATTAGCATCTCACAGGGTGGTATCCCTGGACGGCAGGCATCACTTCATCTGCTCCATTATTTGACTACTGGGGGCTCTTGAACAAAATATAAGTCCACAGTCCCCGGAGGGGTAGGTGCGGATACACACAGCTTGGTACCTTAGTTGCTGAAGATGTGTTTAGGCGCCGGAGGCTACTCCTATAACAATGGTGCTGGTAGAGTCCATAAAACTTCGGGTAGTCATCAGTTGGCTCAGGGTCTAGTAGCTTAGAAATTGAAAAGGCCACAAATTTCCTGGCTTGGCCAGAGTCAGGCTGACATGGCAGCTACATGGTGGACAGACATTCAGGACTCACTTCTCTCTCACTAACTGACTAACTTCCTCCCTGGACTGAACTGGTTATAACCTGCTGCAGGGCTTTATATAAGGTGTTACAGCACCACCTAGTGGTGTAAGAATAAAATGTCAGCTACTCAGCCTAAAAGGTTCTTGCAGCATAAATAGCATAAATATAGTTATAAATAGCATATAAATACAGTTGACATGGCTAATACCAACACATTTGCGGTGTCCTTTTCTCACAATATGTGGGACACTGCATGGACATTACCTCTGATGCTCCATTCCTTTTTATAGCTATATGGACTTCCATGGAAATCAATTGAGCAGCCACATGCATGCCAGACTGCCACTCCATTCGTTTTAGAGGGCTTCATGTGGTACACAGCTCCTGCTTCTTCTGATTGATTGGGGTCCCAGTGGTAGAAATCACACTAATCTAATAGTTATCCACAGGATAGGGGATAACTTTATATAATCAGAATACCCCTTTAATTCTCTGTATCATCAGTTGTTCTTTTGGCCAGGTATCAGTAGTAGCGCAATCTCGAGACTTCACCAAAATGTTATTCTTCTGAAGCCAGACTTTTTGCCAGGTGTCCGTACTTTTTGCCAGGTGTCCGTACAAATAGGCCATTTGAACAAGAAGCAAAGTCTGGTACACAGTAAAGCAGAATGACACTAAACACCTTCACATATTAGTGCTAGACAAGTGTCTTCCTGTAGAAGGACGAGCCTTTAAATACATCCTGCAGACCAGCAATAGGCTGGGGAAGATAGAAGGCATGTACATGCTGCCTCACATAAGGATGAGAGACACGCCCGCACACACCCTATATGCACACAAGGAACTCTGATCCAGAGTGCAAGCCCTGCTCAGAGCCAGGAGGGGAATGTCGGCAGCAAGAATGCAGACCATAGCTAAGAACGAAGAAGAGGAGTGATGAACTCCGGCGCCCGTGCCTGCTTGTGAGAACAGAATTGCAGGCATTGGGCGCCGGGTTAAAAACATGTAAGCGTTTTTCCCTTTAAAATCAATGGGAAGATGTTGGAGGAATTTTTGCTGTATATTATAATGCATGAAACGTGTGGGAATGATGGAGACAAGAACATTATTTTATTTACGTAAACAGGAGTTTACACTTTCACACTTAGGCTTCATGCACATAACCATATTTTATCTGTGTGTAATCAGCATTTCTTGCCGATAGCTCACTAACCTAATTAATTTTATATGGGGCCATGCATATATCCGTACGTTTTTTTTTGTGGACAGAAATACTGATACAATCATGTGCCTAATGCCTAAGATTGAATGGTGGGTTTAGCAAGCATATATCATTTGTAACAGGAAACCAGGGGCGGACGCTGTTAGCATTTAAACATTTTTCAATTCAATTCAACTTTTACTATATTACTTTTATCTATATATACATAATTCTTTGCCCTATAAGAAGCACTTGCCCATAAGACGCACCTAGGTTTTAGAGGAGGAAAATAAGAAAAAAAGTTTTTTTTAACAAAAGGTGTGTTAAAATATTTAATAAAATAACCAGAGATGAGCGAACATGCTCGTCCGAGCTTGGTGCTCGTTCAAGCATTAGGGTATTCGCATATGCTTGCTACTCGGACAAGCATATCGCGATCCTCGAGGAAATGGCAACTTCCTCTTCCTGCATGTTAGCTGCCTTTTTTCAGCCAATCAACATGCAGGAGAGTCTTTGGTACCTCCTAGCATCACGTGGGGCCCCTACAAGTCGATAGCAGGGATTGGCTGGCCAGATTAGATGACCTGGGAATATAAGAATCTGGTCCCGCGCTGCTCGCGTCATACGCCGTCTGCATGAGATTAGGGATAGAGCTGCTGTCTGTCAAGGAGAGTGTTAGGGCCTGAATTTAGTTGTTGGTTAGGCAGGAATCACCCACAAAGAACCCAACAGCCCTTCTAAGGGCTAGAAGCACGTTTTTTTTTTTTTTTTGGTCTCCTCCTGGCTGCTGGCTGGGACTTGTAGTGCAGCTACCGCCATCTTGGCTGCACACTGTTAGGGCGTGAAATTAGAATCTGGTTAGGCAGGAATCATCCACAAAGAACCCAATGCTCCTTCTAAGGGCTACAACGACATTTTTTTTTTGTCCTCCTCTCGTCTGCTGGCTGGGACTTGTAGTGCAGCTACCACCATCTTGGCTGCACACTGTGCACTGGTGGCAGAGAGGGGACAGCACATGGTCCACACAGACCCCAATGAAATTGCCCAAAGTCCTCTCAGTACTCATTTTTGATGCTGCTGTACCTTGGCTTGCTGGGATCTGTAGTGCAGTCTAGGGAATACGTTTTGTCACTCAGTTATATAAACTACAGTCCAGTGAACAATTGTGAGGTGTGTGATACACTAGCCGCAGTCTAGAGAATAATTTTTTTCACTCAATTATATAAACTACAGTCCAGTGAACAATTGTGAGGTGTGCGATACACTAGCCGCAGTCTAGAGAATAATTTTTTTCACTCAATTATATAAACTACAGTCCAGTGAACAATAGTGAGGTATGTGATACACTAGCCGCAGTCTAGAGAATAATTTTTTTCACTCAATTATATAAACTACAGTCCAGTGAACAATTGTGAGGTGTACGATACACTAGCCGCAGTCTAGAGAATACGTTTTTATTCTCAGTTATATAAACTACAGTCCAGTGCAAAATTGAGTGGTTTGCGGTGCAATTTAGTCTAAAGACTAAATTTTTTGGCCTCAGATAGTAATTCTACTGTCTACTGAATACGGTTTTGGCCTCAGATATTAACTCGACAGTTTGGTGAATATACAAAATGTTGAACCCAAGGGCTAAGGGTCGAGGACGAGGGTGTGGGCGTTCAAGTAGTGTAGGGGGCAGAGGCCATGGTCCTGGGCAGGGTGACACTGTACATGCTGATGAGGGAGCAGTGGAACGCCGCAGAGTTTTGCTCCTTAGCTTCATCTCGCAACTTACTGGGTCACGTGGTACACCACTAATGAAACCACAACAGTGCGAACAGGTGATGACATGGATAGCGGACAATGCGTCCAGTAATTTATCCACCACCCAGTCTTCCACGCAGTTCACCTACGCTAGCCAAGGGAGTAGACCTCTGTCTCCTCCAGCTCAACCTCCTTCCCCCCAGCCTGCCCCCCCCCACAGAAAGTATGGATTCAGATCAGGCATACTCACAGGAACTCTTTTCAGGACCCTACCCAGAGACACAAACCACTGCTCAACAGCAACCTGAGCAGTTGCTCTGTCCCGATGCCCAAAATTTAGAACTTTCACAGTGTGTGGGTGATGAGAGTGTGGACTTTGTGCAAGTAGTGCGTGAAGAGGTGATGATAATGATGATGATGATGAGACACGGTTGTCAGACAGTGACGTTGTTGTCAGGGCAGTAAGTCCGAGGGGGGAGCAGAGTGAGGAATCGTAGGAAGAGCTGGTGGATGATGAGGTGACTGACCCAAGCTGGGTTGGTAATCCAACTCAAGACAGTGCTTCTGAGGGGGAGGCAAGTGCAGCAACAGAACAGGTTGGAAGAGGCAGTGGGGTGGCCAGAGGGAGAAGCAGGGCCAGAGCAGGTAGATCAGCAACTGTTTCACGGAGTCAAGCTCCTGTGCCGAGGCCTAGATGTTCGCAAGTCTGGAGGTTTTTTAAAGAAAGTGAGAATGACCGACGGACTGTGGTGTGCAACCTATGCCACACCAGGATCAGCAGGGGAGCCACCACTACCAGCCTAACCACTACCAGCATGCGCAGGCATATGAGTGCTAAACACCAGACTCTGTGGAACCAAGGCCGTTCACCGCCTGCGGGTCACACCACTGCCCCTTCCCCTGTATCACATGCTGGCTCGGCGAGTCAACACCCCGCCCAGGACCCCCGCACGAGCACCTCCCACCCTACAACCACCCCTTCACCTCCACGATCCTCCACAACCTCAACCAATGTGTCCCAGCACAGCGTTCAGCTGTCTTTGCAGCAGACATTTGAGCGCAAGCGCAAATACAATTCCAGCCACCCACATGCACAAGCCCTAAACGTCCACATCTCCAAATTGTTGAGCCTGGAGATGCTGCCCTATAGACTGGTAGAGACTGAGGCTTTCCACAACCTGATGGCGGTGGCTGTCCCTCGGTACTTGGTCCCCAGCCGCCACTATTTTTCCCGATGTGCCGTCCCAGCCTTACACCAGCACGTGTCAGAGAACATCATCCGTGCCCTGACCAACGCAGTTAGTGATGAGGTCCACCTAACCATGGACACGTGGACAAGTGCTGCCGGGCAGGGACACTATATCTCACTGACGGCACATTGGGTTAACTTTGTGGATGCTGGGACCGAGTCTGACCCTGGGGCCGCTCATGTACTGTCCACACCGAGGATTGCGGGGCCTACCTCGGTCACGGTTTCTCAGATGTACTATGCCTCTTCCTCCAACCCCTCCTCCTCCTCCTCCGAATTACCACCCGTGGGCACGGCGCCTTCAGTCGGTAGCTCTAGGCGCAGCAGTGCCGTGGGTAAGCGCCAGCAGGCGGTGCTCAAACTGCTGAGCTTAGGTGACAAAAGGCACACCGCCCAAGAGCTGTTACAGTTCATCACGGCGCAGACCGATGTGTGGCTGGCACCGCTGAACCTCAAGCCAGGCATGGTTGTGTGTGACAACGGGTGTAACCTGGTGGCGGCTCTGCAACTCGGCAGACTCACACATGTGCCATGCCTGGCCCACGTGTTCAATCTCATAGTTCAGCGGTTCCTCAAGACATACCCCAATTTGTCAGATTTGCTCACCAAGTTGCGCCGCATCTGTGCACATTTCCGCAAGTCAAGCACAGATGCTACCACACTCAGGGCAGCGCAGCGGCGCCTACAACTTCCAGCTCACCGACTGTTGTGCTACATGCCCACAAGATGAAATCCGACATTAAACATGTTATCCAGAGTTTACCAGCTGCGTAGAGCGATTGTAGACTGCCAGATGTCAACTTCCACCAGAACTGGTAGTCAGGTCACTCAGATTCCTCAAGTCTACAATGAGGAGTGGACATGGATGTCTGATATCTGCCAGGTGTTGAGCAACTTTGAGGAGTCAACACAGATGGTCAGCGGCGATGCCACCATTATCAGCCTCACCATCCCGCTGCTTTGCCTGTTGAAAAACTCACTGCTCAGCATGAAGTCGGATGCTTTGCGCTTGTCACAAGAGACGGTGGAGAAGGATACCTTGCTTGATAGCCAGAGCACCCTCCGGTCTGTTTCTCAGCGCGTATCGGAGGAGGATGAGGAGGAGAATGTCGGCGAGACAGAAGAGGGTACCAGTGCTCAGTCCTTCTTAACTCTTGAGCGTGTATGGGCTGAAGAGGAGGAGGAGGAAATGGAGAGTCAGGCCAGTGAGGAGAGGGAATTCTTGCATGTTGGGACTCTGGCGCACATGGCAGACTTCATGTTAGGCTGCCTATCCCGTGACCCTCGCGTTAGAAGCATTTTTTCAAACACCGATTACTGGGTGTTCACTCTCCTGGACCCACGGTACAAGCTGAACCTTTCCACTCTCATCCCTGTAGAGGAAAGGAGTATGAGAGTGAATCAATATCAACAGGCCCTGGTGCACAAGCTGAAACAATCCTTCCCATCTGACGCCGCTAGCGGCAGAGGGCGTGGTTCTGTGGGCCAAGTAGCGGGGGAGAGGAGCCGAGCAGGCAGCTTGTCCAGCACTGGCAGGGGAATGCTCTCCAAGGCCTTTGCCAGTTTTATGTCACCCCAGCAAGACACTGTCAACTGTCCCCAGTCTAGGCAGAGTAGGGGGGAGCTGTACAGAAAGATGGTGAGGGAGTACCTAGCTGACCATATCAACGTCCTGCGTGATCACTCTGCTCCATACAACTACTGGGTTTCAAAGCTGGACACGTGGCCTGAACTGGCGCTGTACGCTTTGGAGGTGCTGGCTTGCCCTGCCGCTAGCGCAGTGGCGTAGCTACCGGGGGGGCAGGGGGGGCGACGGCTCCGGGCCCAGTGACTCAGGGGGGCCCCAGCAAGGATGACCTTGCCTACTATCAGGCGAATACAAGTGAGCGCTTCCATTATGGAAGCGCTCACTTGTATTTAGGGACCCCCATCAGACCTCAGATCAGCCCACCCAGCACGCAGCGTCAGGTCATAGTGTGCGCGGGCCAGGGAAGAGAGCGGAGCGCGGACCGGAGGGCAGCCGCAGCGCAAAACAGGTAAGTAAAGTTTTTTATTTTAATCCTATGTGGCTGGGTGGGCTGATCTGAGGTCTGATGGGGGCACAGTCTGCTGATATGAGGTCTGATGGGGGCACAGTCTGCTGATATGAGGTCTGATGGGGGCACAGTCTGCTGATATGAGGTCTGATGGGGGCACAGTCTGCTGATATGAGGTCTGATGGGGGCACAGTCTGCTGATATGAGGTCTGATGGGGGCATAGTCTGCTGATCTGAGGTCTGATGGGGGCACAATACGCTGATCTGAGGTCTGATGGGGCACAATACGCTGATCTGAGGTCTGATGGGGGCACAGTCTGCTGATATGAGGTCTGATGGGGGCATAGTCTGCTGATCTGAGGTCTGATGGGGGCACAATACGCTGATCTGAGGTCTGATGGGGGCACAATACGCTGATATGAGGTCTGATGGGGGCACAGTCTGCTGATATGAGGTCTGATGGGGGCACAGTCTGCTGATATGAGGTCTGATGGGGGCACAGTCTGCTGATATGAGGTCTGATGGGGGCACAGTCTGCTGATATGAGGTCTGATGGGGGCATAGTCTGCTGATCTGAGGTCTGATGGGGGCACAATACGCTGATCTGAGGTCTGATGGGGCACAATACGCTGATCTGAGGTCTGATGGGGGCACAGTCTGCTGATATGAGGTCTGATGGGGGCATAGTCTGCTGATCTGAGGTCTGATGGGGGCACAATACGCTGATCTGAGGTCTGATGGGGGCACAATACGCTGATCTGAGGTCTGATGGGGGCACAGTCTGCTGATATGAGGTCTGATGGGAGCACAGTCTGCTGATCTGAGGTCTGATGGGGGCACAGTCTGCTGATCTGAGGTCTGATGGGGGCACAGTCTGCTGATCTGAGGTCTGATGGGGGCACAATACGCTGATCTGAGGTCTGATGGGGGCACAATACGCTGATCTGAGGTCTGATAGGGGCACAGTAGGCTGATATGAGGTCTGATGGGGGCACAGTCTGCTGATATGAGGTCTGATGGGGGCACAGTCTGCTGATCTGAGGTCTGATGGGGGCACAGTCTGCTGATCTGAGGTCTGATGGGGGCACAATACGCTGATCTGAGGTCTGATGGGGGCACAGTCTGCTGATATGAGGTCTGATGGGGGCACAGTCTGCTGATATGAGGTCTGATGGGGGCATAGTCGGCTGATCTGAGGTCTGATGGGGGCACAATACGCTGATCTGAGGTCTGATGGGGCACAATACGCTGATCTAAGGTCTGATGGGGGCACAGTCTGCTGATATGAGGTCTGATGGGGGCACAGTCTGCTGATATGAGGTCTGATGGGGGCACAGTCTGCTGATCTGAGGTCTGATGGGGGCACAATACGCTGATCTGAGGTCTGATGGGGGCACAATACGCTGATCTGAGGTCTGATAGGGGCACAGTAGGCTGATATGAGGTCTGATGGGGGCACAGTCTGCTGATATGAGGTCTGATGGGGGCACAGTCTGCTGATCTGAGGTCTGATGGGGCACAATACGCTGATCTGAGGTCTGATAGGGGCACAGTAGGCTGATATGAGGTCTGATGGGGGCACAGTCTGCTGATATGAGGTCTGATGGGGGGCACAGTCTGCTGATATGAGGTCTGATGGGGGCACAGTCTGCTGATCTGAGGTCTGAGGGGGGCACAGTCTGCTGATCTGAGGTCTGATGGGGGCACAATACGCTGATCTGAGGTCTGATGGGGGCACAATACGCTGATCTGAGGTCTGATAGGGGCACAGTAGGCTGATATGAGGTCTGATGGGGGCACAGTCTGCTGATCTGAGGTCTGATGGGGGCACAGTCTGCTGATCTGAGGTCTGATGGGGGCACAGTCTGCTGATCTGAGGTCTGATGGGGGCACAGTCTGCTGATCTGAGGTCTGATGGGGGCACAATACGCTGATCTGAGGTCTGATAGGGGCACAGTAGGCTGATATGAGGTCTCATGGGGGCACAGTCTGCTGATATGAGGTCTGATGGGGGGCACAGTCTGCTGATATGAGGTCTGATGGGGGCACATTCTGTTGATCGGAGGTCTGATGGGGGCACAATACGCTGATCTGAGGTCTGATGGGGGCACAGTAGGCTGATGTGAGGACTAATGGGGGCACATTCTGCTGATCTGAGGTCTGATGGGGTACAATACGCTGATCTGAGGTCTGATGGGGCACAATACGCTGATGTGAGGTCTGATGAGGGCACAATACGCTGATCTGAGGTCTGATGGGGGCATATTCTGCTGATCTGAGGTCTGATGGGGCACAATACGCTGATCTGAGGTCTGATGGGGCACAATACACTGATCTGAGGTTTGATGGGGGGCACATTCTGATGATCTGAGGTCTGATGGGGGCAGGGGACTGTTAGTTTAGTGATGTAAAAACTGTGGACAGGTTTCCTTTAACATAGGAGTCCTCTTGTTTTTTACTCCTATTACTCCTATATTTCACTGCATTATGTGGTAGAGTATTTAGAGTAGGGTATGTGGAAAGTCTATTGTACTGTACTTAACAGCATAGATGATCTAGCAGTTTATATAGTCATCTTTCTAATACAATATTATAACCACAACTAGTAGTATGTGCCTGTGAAGTTGGAAACGTGCGTTTGGGAAGCCACTAAGTGGGGGGCCCACTCAAGTATGTTTCGCCCCCCCTGTGCTGAACCTCTAGCTACGCCTCTGCGCTAGCGTGTTGTCAGAGCGGGTATTCAGTGCAGCTGGTGGCGTCATCACCGATAAGCGTACACGCCTGTCAACTGACAGCGCTGACAGGCTGACGCTTATTAAAATGAACAAAGCCTGGATTTCACCAGAATTCAAATCTCCTCCGGGGGAAAGCAGCTAAAGAATAAGATTCCTTATGTATCCGATTCCTCTCTTCTCCACTACTCCTCCTCCTTCTCTTCATTGTCAAACGCTGACCCAAAAGGGAATTTTTTAGAGGGCCAACTGGCACTCTTTTAAGACAATGTTTCGGAGGGCCACCTACAGGCCCTCTCTCCAAACAATTTTTCCGGAGCGTCAACTACAGACACTCTAAAACCATTTTTCAGGAGCGTCAACTACAGACACTCTAAAACAATTTTTCAGTATCGTCAACCACAGACACAAAAAAAAATTTTTGGGAGGCTCACCTACAGCCATTTGACTGCAATCTCAATCCCATCTTGGCTGCACGCTGTTAGGGCCTCAATTTAGATGTTGGTTAGGCAGGAATCATCCCCAAAGAACCCAACAACCCTTCTAAGGGCTACAAGCACGTTTTTTTTTTTTTGGGGGGGGGTCTGCTGCTGGCTGGGACTTGTAGTGCAGCTACCGCCATCTTGGCTGCACGCTGTGCACTGGTGGTAGAAGGGACACACAGACCCAAAAAAAATTGCCCAAAGCCCTCTCAGTACTCATTTCTGCTGCTGCTGCTGCTGCACCTTAGCTTGCTGGGATCTGTAGTGCAGTCTAGTGAATACGTTTTTTTCTCTCAGTGATATACACTACAGTCCAGTGAACAATTATGTAGTGTACTGTACATTAGCGTCAGTCTAGGGAATACGTTTATTTTCTCAGTTATATATTATACAGTGCAGCAACAAATTGAGTGCTTTGCGGTACTAAAGCCGCCGTCTTAACACTATGTTTTTTTCTCTCAGTTATATATTATACAGTGCAGTGACAAATTGAGTGGTTTGCGTTACAAAACCGCCGTCTAAACACTACGTTTATTCTCTCCGTTTTCAAATTATACAGTGCAGTGACAAATTGAGTGGTTTGCGGGAATAAAACCGCCGTCTAAACACTACGTCTTTTCTCTCTTTTTTCTAATTATACAGTGCAGCGACAAATTCAGTGATTTGCGGGCCTAAAGCCTACATCTAAACACTACGTCTTTTCTCTCAGTTTTCAAATTATACAGTGCAGCGACAAATTGAGTGGTTTGCGGGACAAAAACCGCCGTCTAAACACTACGTTTATTCTCTCCGTTTTCAAATTATACAGTGCAGTGACAAATTGAGTGGTTTGCGGGAATAAAACCGCCGTCTAAACACTACGTCTTTTCTCTCTTTTTTCTAATTATACAGTGCAGCGACAAATTCAGTGATTTGCAGGCCTAAAGCCTACATCTAAACAGTACGTCTTTTCTCTCAGTTTTCAAATTATACAGTGCAGCGACAAATTGAGTGGTTTGCGGGACAAAAACCGCCGTCTAAACACTACGTTTATTCTCTCCGTTTTCAAATTATACAGTGCAGTGACAAATTGAGTGGTTTGCGGGAATAAAACCGCCGTCTAAACACTACGTCTTTTCTCTCTTTTTTCTAATTATACAGTGCAGCGACAAATTCAGTGATTTGCAGGCCTAAAGCCTACATCTAAACAGTACGTCTTTTCTCTCAGTTTTCAAATTATACAGTGCAGCGACAAATTGAGTGGTTTGCGGGACAAAAACCGCCGTCTAAACACTACGTTTATTCTCTCAGTTTTTAACTTATACAGTGCAGCGACAAATTCAGTGATTTGGGGGCCTAAAGCCTACATCTAAACACTACGTCTTTTCTCTAAGTTTTCAAATTATACAGTGCAGCGACAAATTGAGTGGTTTGCGGGACAAAAACCGCCGTCTAAACACTACGTTTATTCTCTCCGTTTTCAAATTATACAGTGCAGTGACAAATTGAGTGGTTTGCGGGAATAAAACCGCCGTCTAAACACTACGTCTTTTCTCTCTTTTTTCTAATTATACAGTGCAGCGACAAATTCAGTGATTTGCAGGCCTAAAGCCTACATCTAAACAGTACGTCTTTTCTCTCAGTTTTCAAATTATACAGTGCAGCGACAAATTGAGTGGTTTGCGGGACAAAAACCGCCGTCTAAACACTACGTTTATTCTCTCAGTTTTTAACTTATACAGTGCAGCGACAAATTCAGTGATTTGGGGGCCTAAAGCCTACATCTAAACACTACGTCTTTTCTCTAAGTTTTCAAATTATACAGTGCAGCGACAAATTGAGTGGTTTGCGGGACAAAAACCGCCGTCTAAACACTATGTTTATTCTCTCAGTTTTTAAATTATACAGTGCAGCGACAAATTCAGTGATTTGCGGGCCTAAAGCCTACATCTAAACACTACGTCTTTTCTCTAAGTTTTCAAATTATACAGTGCAGCGACAAATTCAGTGATTTGTGGGCCTAAAGCCTACATCTAAACACTACGTCTTTTCTCTCTTTTTTCTAATTATACAGTGCAGCGACAAATTCAGTGATTTGCGGGCCTAAAGCCTACATTTAAACACTACGTCTTTTCTCTCTTTTTTCTAAATATACAGTGCAGGGACAAATTGAGTGGTTTGTGGGCCCAAAGCCTTCATCTAAACACTACGTCTTTTCTCTCTTTTTTGAAATTATACAGTGCAGCGACAAATTGAGTGGTTTGCGGTACAAAAGCCGCCGTTTAAAGACTACGTTTTTTCTCTCAGTTATATATCATACATTGAAGTGAACATACAAAATGTTGAACCTAAGGGCTAAGGGTCGAGGACGAGGGCGTGGGCGCGGGCGTGGGCGTTCAAGTAGTGTAGGGGCAGAGGCCGTGGTCCTGGGCAGGGTGGCACAGTACATGTTGATGAGGGAGCAGTGGAACGCCGCAGAGTTTCGCTCCCTAGCTTCATCTCGCAACTTACTGGTTCACGTGGTACACCACTATTGAAACCACAACAGTGTGAACAGGTGATGACGTGGATAGCGGACAATGCGTCCAGTAATTTATCCACCACCTAGTCTTCCACGCAGTCCACCCACGCTAGCCAAGGGAGTAGACCTCTGGCTCCTCCAGCTCAACCTCCTTCCCCCCAGCCTGCCCCCCCCCCACGGAAAGTATGGATTCAGATCCGGCATACTCACAGGAACTCTTTTCAGGACCTTACCCAGAGACACAAACCACTGCTCAACAGCAACCTGAGCAGTTGCTCTGTCCTGATGCCCAAAATTTAGAACTTTCGCAGTCTGCGGGTGATGACAGTGTGGAATTAGTGCAAGTAGTGCGTGAAGAGGTTTCGGATGATGATGATGATGATGAGACACGGTTGTCAGACAGTGACGTTGTTGTTAGGGCAGTAAGTCCGAGGGGGGAGCAGAGTGAGGAATCGGAGGAAGAGCTGGTGGATGATGAGGTGACTGACCCGAGCTGGGTTGGTAATCCAACTCAAGACAGTGCTTCTGAAGTGGAGGCAAGTGCAGCACCAGAACAGGTTGGAAGAGGCAGTGGGGTGGCCAGAGGGAGAAGCAGGGCCAGAGAAGGTAGATCAGCAACTGTGTCACAGAGTCAAGTTCCCGTGCCGAGGCCTAGATGTTCGCAAGTCTGGAGGTTTTTTTAAAGAAACTGAGGATGACCGACTGACTGTGGTGTGCAACCTGTGTCACACCAAGATCAGCAGGGGAGCCACCACTACCAGCCTAACCACTACCAGCATTCGCAGGCATATGAGTACTAAACAATCGACTCAGTGGAACCAAGGCCATTCACCTCCTGCGGGTCACACCACTGCCCCTTCCCCTGTGTCACATGCTGGCTCGGCGAGTCCACCCCCGCCCAGGACCCCGGCACGAGCGCCTCCCGCCCTACAACCACCCATTCACCTGCACGATCCTCCACAACCTCCACCAATGTGTCCCAGTGCAGCGTTCAGCTGTCTTTGCAGCAGATATTTGAGGGCAAGCACAAATACAATTCCAGTCACCCACATGCACAAGCCCTAAACGTCCACATCTCCAAATTGTTGAGCCTGGAGATGCTGCCCTATAGACTGGTAGAGACTGAGGCTTTCCGCAACCTGATGGCGGTGGCTGTCCCTCGGTACTTAGTCCCCAGCCGCCACTATTTTTCCCGATGTGCCGTCCCAGCCCTACACCAGCACGTGTCACAGAACATCATCCGTGCCCTGACCAACGCGGTTAGTGATGAGGTCCACCTAACCACGGACATGTGGACAAGTGCTGGCGGGCAGGGACACTATATCTCCCTGATGGCACATTGGATTAACTTGGTAGAGGCTGGGATCGAGTCTGACCCTGGGGCCACTCATGTAATGCCCACACCAAGGATTGCGGGGCCTAACTCGGTCACGGTTTCTCAGACTTATTATGCCTCTTCCTCCAACCCCTCCTCCTCCTCTTCGCACAGAAACGCTGAGCCAACAGGCAATGTTTCTGAGGGCCAACTGGCGCTCTATACAAACAATGTTTACGGAAGGCCACCTACAGGCCGTCTCTCCAATAAATTTTTTAGTAGCGTCAAATACAGACACTCAAAAAACTATTTTACATGAGGGAGTGTCTCCCCGTCTGCCATCATGTTCGGTCAGGCTGTCCGTAGGTACACCACCTCTGTCGTCCGCAGAAGCGGCCACTATGAGGAAGGCCACGGCAAGAACATCCCCTTTTCAATTGAGAACAAGTGGAGACTTGTAGGAGGATGACACTTTTCTTCGGCAGTGGATTCACCTTCCCCTTTATCATTGCCAGACAACAGTTGGTGAAAGAGTAATTGGCAATGATGAAGAAAATGTAACGGTGCAGTGGACCGTTTGTGAAGCAAACCTATATATTCCCACCATGCAAGCCATGGGTTGTACATAAACTAATAACAGGAAAAACAAAAAAAATATTTTACAAGAGGGTCAACTACAGACACTCCAAAACAATTTTTTAGGAGGGTCAACTTCGGACACTCCAAAAAATTTTTTTGAGAGGCTCACCTACAGACATTTGACTGTAATCTCAGTCTGACCAAGGCATTGGTGGTGTCACTGCCATGCTGTGTCAGGCTAAATTTTTGGGTGCTTCACCTGCCACCTGAGTCTAACTTGGTCACTATGGGTTCACTGCCATGCTGTGTCAGGCTACATTTTTGGGTGGTTCACCTGCTACCTCAATCTAACTTGGTCACTTGTTGGTGTCACTACGCTGTCACCATGCTGTGTCAGGCTTATGCCTGCGTCGTGGGGCGGGGGATAGCACAGCAGTGCCAGCATGAGCAGTGGTGTCACCTGCAGGCGGTGATGGACCTTTGTTGCACCTAGTTGGGTGCTTTCCTAACATGTGCCAGCACATGTGCCTTGCCCATCTTGGTCTGGGTCAGCACAATTGCCTTGAGGGTCACCACCAGGCTCTTGCCCAGAATTTGGCATAATGGTACAATTAGGCAGCCTTAGAGGCATCCATGCATGCTGCCCCTGCTGTTTCCTGTCCATTTCCGTGGTGTTTCCATTATTTTCTGAGGTTTCCAGGTTTTCACGCAACCTTCCCTATGCAGAGCCCCGGTCCCCTGCAAAAAATGCTCGAGTCTCCCATTGACTTCAATGGGGTTCGTTATTCGAAACGAGCACCCGAGCATCGGGAAAAATTTGATTCGAATAAGGAGCACCCGAGCATTTTAGTGCTCGCTCATCTCTAAAAATAACAGAATAATATCTGATCAATATAAACATGAACAAAAGTAAACAGCAGCATTTCAGCTATCATTACTGTCAAAAACAGATAAGGAGAGACTTTTATCTTCAGGTACAGTACTCTAGTCATTAGGGAACCCCAAAAACTCCTAATCACTTTCTTCAGTCTATTCACACAGCATATGGTCTTCAGAGCTGTCAAAGGCATTACTGATGCCACATATTTTAAATGACCTCACAACTATTTCTTCTTTTCCTGCCTGCCACGATGATTTCACTCACTCACAAACTTGAGTGATAGTGGACCTTTTCATTCGTTAAGGTCAGGTCATGATTTCCAGCAGCTATCCATTTATTCCACTCCTCTCCCATGAAAACTTTAAACGGCATGTTAATAGAAACATCTAATGGTTGCGACTGGCTGGTAAGCCCCCCAGGATGGGTCTTCACTTCCTTAAAGATCTTTTTTGTGATTTCACTGATTTGTGCCCTAAACTGGTCAAGCACTAATAGGGCAGGTTCTTCAGAAGCCCTCCAGGGTATTTGGACTAGACTTTTTCGTCCATATTTTCATGACATTTTCATCCATTCATCGTGGGAATGCCTCTTTTGGCATGTTTTTTCTTTTGAAAATTAGTATTGGTGGCAGTTTGGTGCCATCTTCACAGCAGGACAACACAACCATGCAATGGTTTTTTTTTAATGTCCTGATTTTTTCAGTTACGGTTTTTGCACCTCTCACATCAACAGTTCTGTTTGATGGGACATCAAATACTAAAGGGACTTCATCCACATTCCCAATCTGGCCTATTTTAAAGCCATTTTTCTTTCTTTCATCAAGTACAAATTTGTGAAAGGAAAAAATCTTGGACTCAAATTCTTTTGGCATTTTTGTGCAAATCTAGTTTTGGTGTGAATAGCAAGTCCACATTTCCTCATGAAGCTGTAGCATCATGATGGTGATCCAGTAAAGTCCTCAATGCCTTTCTCTGCAGAAATACGTTTGGCTTCATATATTATGATTTTTGTAGAGACTGAAAATCTACTGATCTAATAGTTATCCCCTATCCTGTGGATAGTTCTTGGAAAAGTTGGGCAACAAAGGCAGATCCCTGGTCTGTTAAGATCTTCTCAGGGCATCCGTAAGACAACACAAAATTCTTCCAAAAAACAATTGCAGCTGTTTTGGCTGTTAGATCTTTCACAGGTACAGCAACTACAAATTTGGTGTAATTATCAATTATGGTCGTGGCATAGATATATCCTGAGCGGCTTGGTTCCAATTTAACATGGTCTATGGTCACTATCTCCAGAGGTGTACAGCTCACAATATGATGAAAAAGAGCTTTCTGTTTCTCAACTCTACCAATGGCACAAGTATAACATTCTCAACACCTCTTTTCAATATCTCCAGTAGAATCTTCGGCGAATGGTGGCTTCTTGACTTTTGGTTTCAGCGAATGACATTTCGAAGACTTGACCTTTAGACCATGCTTGATAAGGACTTGGACTTGGTCAAATGTTGTAGATGGTCTTAATAGGAATTGTAGTATATGATGACATCTTCCAAGTACAGTAGAAGAGTTTCAAAGTTCTTTTGATCCAAGCAGCGCTCCATTAGTCTCTGGAAAGTTCTTGGTGCATTACAAAGTCCAAAGGGCATGTAGGTGAACTCAAATAAGCCCATAGGGGTAGTGAACGCTGTCTTTTTACAATCTTCTGGAGCCATGGGTACTTGCCAGTATTGACTTGTTAAGTCCAAAATAGAAAAATAGTCTGAAGATGCTAATGCTGTTAAAGACTCTTCTATGCGTGAAAAAGGATATGCATTCTTGTGGATTATAGTGTTTATTTTTGTGTAATCCATACAGAATCTGATGTTACCATCTTTCTTTTGGATAAGGACTAGAGATGCAGTCCATGGACTATGGCTGTCTTTAATGATTTTGGAATCCTTCATCCTGTATCATCTTTTTGACTGGTTTGGTACATAGCTGGTGGTATAGACTGGTACCTGACCTTGAGTGGAGGGTGAGAGCCAGTATGGATGTTGTGCCTATCATTCTGACTTCTCCAAAGTCTGGAAGATGTTTGCTGAATGCTTAATGATGTTCTTTTACAACCTTGAAGACTCCTTAAATTTGATCGGCAGGGGTGGAAGTGTCTCTCAAGTGGAATTCTGTTCACGATGGTTTAGTTGAAGTATGCTCTTGGGTCATCAGGTTCTCAGCAGACTGTTTGGCAGTGGCTGTCAGTACATTTACAATGTTAAGCAACAGAGTAGTTCAACAGTTAAATTGGTACCTTGCCATGGGAGACAATCACTATGCTTCTTGGACCAGAGGCTGCTTTTCCAGGTTGATGGGTTCTATCAGGCCCTGATAGTCTGGGCCTTGGATATCTGGACAGGCTCGAAACCACAAGAGTGCTTTGGTACCAGGTTTCAGGATCACTGGTTGGTTATCTCTAATGCGAGCACTGAAGATCTTCTCTTTTTCATTGGCAAATTTGTGTTGAGCACTTAGTACAGTGGCCTTTGGATCACCTTTTTAGTGGCAAGTGATGCGATATGCATAGACTTGCATAGTGCTTCAAGTATTTCTCCATAGCAGTTTCTAGAACAAAACAATAGCTGATCTTAAGGAGACCAGCTAAAAAAAAAACACAGTGAAGCTTTTATAAGTCTCAACACAGCAATCCAAAGTGTAAAGCTCCCTGGGAAACAGTAATATACAAAATAACCGTGGAGCCCCAGTTATGGGTCTTCAACACAGTGAAAGCCAGATACTCCTCAAAGGAAGGAAAATCGAGCAAAGGGGTGTCCCCATTACAGCGATCACCAGATCCACCATATTAAGTGGCCCCATGTCAAAATCTTGCACTGGAACTGGTTTGCTATTACTGGCTATAATGCTCATCCAGGATCCTGGTGGCTGCATCGGCAGGTTACTGTTCCAGTATTTCTCAAATGCAGGTTGCTGAATGGTGCTTCAGAGAACTACTTCAGGATCGGGTCCTACATACCTGGGTATCCAACTGGGATCTTCTGGACCTACTTTTTTTCCACCCAAGGGGTGGTCGTTAGCCTTGTGGGCTGCCCTTTTAACTGCCAGTACATCTTCTCTGTATGGCTTAGTTTGTGGCAGTACCTACAGATCTCCTTTGCTCATCAAAACGGTCAGTGGGCCTTCTAACAGAGCTCTTGTGGTAAGTCTCTTTAATATCAGGAGGCAACCGTTTTCTGGGCAGTGGAGTCTCATCCTCTAGCAATAGGAGTTTCTCCCACTGTTCAAGTTTAACTTGATCTGTTAGGACAGCAACAGTATCTGGAACTGGAGCTTAGGCTTCTTGGCACGTCAGAAGACTAATCTTTGGAGGCATAGTAGCCATATTCACTGGCATTACTGCAGGTTTGGCAGTTTGGCAGTCACTCAGTTTTGTCTTGATTTCTGCAGAAGAAGAATCTCATCTTTATCTCAGGCACAGCACTGGGTTCAAAAGTAGCGTAGAGTCTTTCAAATATCTGTCCCACAGTCATTTTCTCTGAGCTTGGCCAGGATATCACTTCTCTTAGTGTGACACATTCTAAATGACCAATTCGAATTTCCAGCTGTTGTTCTGTAGACAAAGGGTACAATCTGAATATACTGAGTATTTCTCTCTGGATAATCTGTAACAGGAGCAGGAGCTTTACAGTTACTTCCTCTCCCTTCTTTCTCAGGAACTAATCCCTCCTGGCAGGAAGCAGGACGAGCCCTTTTCTACCAAGAGGGGAGGAACAGGGTGATTATTCCTGTTCCTTGCAAACCTTTGCCAACCCAATCCTTGCTGGAACAAACGACCAGAAGCAAACAATAAAATAAAATAATATTATACAATATATACAAAATTGTAGTACATTCAGGTCTGGGGTACTACACAGTGACATCTGATAAATAGTAAGTAGAGATGAGCGAAGTTTTAAAAAATTTAATTCGGACACTTTGAAGAATTAAAAAAAAATTTTCAATTTGATCTCAATTAATTTGTCATGAAGCGCGTTATAAATCAGCTATTTCCCAGTCTGTAAGGAGAGTGTTTCTCGGTGTACATCACTGTGCATTGCAGAAACATGCATAGCTAGTCCATTGCAATGAAATAGTTACTGTGCATCAGTATGACAGGCAGGCGATACTCTTAGACCCAGTTCACACTTCGCTTATTTGGTCATTTATGGATCAAAAAACTGACCAAATAACTGTAGTGTGAACTGAGCCTTACAGGTCAATGTTAGCATCGGGTATAATGTACTTAACCGTGCAGTGGCCCAAGATTCTACTATAAAGTGAAAGAGCGATCTCTTTTTACACTGTCTGTTGATTCCACATAGGTTGCTAGAGAACCTGTTCTGTTACATACTGACACAGGTAGTGGGCCCATGACAGAGTGGAGAGGGTGTGAGCAGTACGTTTGTGTTGATGTCACTGTTTATTTTTCCCTTCTTCTGATCCATTAGAAGAACAAACAAAAAAAAAGGATCCTGTAGTTTGAGAATCCACCTACACACCATCAGTATTTTGTCAGCAATTGATCAGTATTAGTAAGGCAAAAACAGGAGTGGGTCCAAAACAGAGATGACACGCTATGGGAATATTTGCAAGTCTTCTATGTTTTGGACGCACTCCTGCTTTTGGCTTTTAAATCATTATCAAATCCTGATGCAAAATACTGACCATGTGACAGAGGCCTCATGTTCAATTTGCATGTTTTGGCCATTTGCCTCTGAAATTGGTTTTATTCAGATGAAAAAGAAGTCCTGAATGCAAGATTTTAATGGCCTCTATCAACGGTCAGTATTTGGTCAGTTTTTTGCATCAATATTTGATCAGTATTAGTAAGGCAAAAACAGGAGTGGGTTCAAAAGAGAGATACCAAGTGATGAACATATTTGCATGCCTTCTGTTTTTTGGACCCACTCCAGCTTTTGGCTTCCAACTCATGATAAAATCATGATGCAAAATAATGATGTGTGATAGAGGCCTTATGAATGCGCCAAGGACAGGATCCGTTGTGTTTTTCATTTCATTTTTAGCATGAGGAGTCAACATAGTGGCCCAGTCACAGAGTGGAGAGGATGGCAACAGCATGAGGAGTCAACATAGTGGTCCAATCACAAAGTGGGGAGGGTGGCAACAGCATGAGGAGTCAACATAGTGGCCCAGTCACAGAGTGGAGAGGATGGCAACAGCATGAGGAGTCAACATAGTGGCCCAATCACAAAGTGGGGAGGGTGGCAACAGCATGAGGAGTCAACATAGTGGCTCGTTCACAGAATGATGAGCATGGCAACAGCAGGGGGGGGGGGGTCAACACAGTAGCTCAGCCACATAGTGATGAGTTTGGCAACAGCATGAGTCAACATAGTAGCCCAGTCACAGAGTAGTGAGCAGATAAACTGTTGACCTCAGTGGCTGCGCACTTTCTTGATCATCACCTATGTAATACTAACGGCTTAAAAATTGTGGGACTTGAATGGATACGTGGCAATATAAGAGGCATTCCCATCATTCCTCAGCTGCTCCGTCTTGAATCCAGATGGATCTTCAACCTTGATCGTTGGAACCAAATGGGCAGAATGAAGAACTCACGTTCGTAGGTTTCTATGGGTAAGTATTAGTTGTTTTAATTTTTTTTTTTTAATTATAGATTTTTCAATATTTGCACATTTTCCCTTTTCCTTTTTTGACCACCATTTTTATTCACTTTCACTTAATTTTACGCTACAAATGCATCTTATACGTAATATACACGTTTTTGTATTTTTACTACACTCACATATTTTTTAGTCACTTTTTTACACATGCTTACAACTTTTACTATACACATTTTTATACACATTTTTCCATACAAAATTATTATTATTTTATTTTTATACACATTTTTTACACATTTTTATATAATCATTATAATAATTTTTTTTCTATTTTTCTTTATTTATATATACATTCCTTTTTTTTTTTCTCAGATATATTCTATTTGGATTCATATATTTTCGGATGGTCATTGTTCATTCTATACATACTTCCCTTCTGGGCGAACAAGTATATAAGGATGAAATAGAAGAGATGAAAAGAAAAAGATTAGGAAAATATGATGAAATAGGAGGAGAGGGGGTGGATGGGCGGAAGGGAGATGGGTGGTAGAGAGGGGAGGGAGGGGATAGATCAAAACTCTCTCTCTATATTTTTTTAATATGTATGTTGCTCTCTCCTGGCATTATCCGGTGTGTTTCTGTGCACTGCGCTGCATTTAATTTGAAAACATAATTATTTATATGCATCTTTTATGAATTTATGAATTTGGGTTTTTAATATATTTATTGGCCAATAAATAGTGGATTTATTAATTTATTATTGATTATGTAATTTAAATCATCATTGATTATGTATTTATATTAAAAATTTTGATAATTGATTTTTGAATACAGTGGGGAAAAAAGTATTTAGTCAGCAACCAATTGTGCAAGTTCTCCCACTTAAAAAGATGAGAGGGGCTTGTAATTGACATCATAGGTAGACCTCAACTATGAGAGACAAAATGAGAAAACAAATCCAGAAAATCACATTGTCTGATTTTTAAAGAATTTATTTCCAAATTATGGTGGAAAATAAATATTTGGTCACCTACAAACAAGCAAGATTTCTGGCTCTCACATACCTATAACTTCTTCTTTAAGAGGCTCCTCTGTCCTTCACTCATTACCTCTAGTAATGGCACCTGTTTGAACTTGTTATCAGTATAAAAGACATCTGTTCACAACCTCAAACAGTCACACTCCAAACTCCACTATGGTGAAGACCAAAGAGCTGTCGAAGGACCCCAGAAACAAAATTGTAGACCTGCACCAGGCTGGGAAGACTGAATCTGCAATAGGCAAGCAGCTTGGTGTGAAGAAATCAACTGTGGGAGCAATAATTAGAAAATGGAAGACATACAAGACCACTGATAATCTACCGCGATCAGGGGCTCTACGCAAGATCTCACCCCGTGGGATCAAAATGATCACAAGAACTGTGAGCAAAAATCCCAGAACCACATGGGGGGACCTAGTGAATGACCTGCAGAAAGCTGGGACCAACGTAACAAAGGCTACCGTCAGTAACACACTACACCGCCAGGGACTCAGATCCTGCAGTGCCAGACGTGTCCCCCTGCTTAAGCCAGTACATATCCGGGCCCGTCTAAAGTTTGCTAAAGAGCATTTGGATGTTCCAGAAGAGTATTGGGAGAATATTATATGGTCAGATGAAACCAAAGTAGAACTGTTTGGTAGAAACACAACTCGTCGTGTTTGGAGGAGAGTGAATGCTGAGTTGTATCCAAAGAACAATACCTACTGTGAAGCATGGGGGTTGCAACATCATGCTTTGGGGCTGTTTCTATGCAAAGGGACCAGGACGACTGATCCGTGTACATGAAAGAATGAATAGAGCCATGTATCGTGAGATTTTGAGTGCAAACCTCCTTCCATCAGCAAGGGCATTGAAGATGAAACGTGGCTGGGTCTTTCAGCATGACAATGGTCCCAAGCACACCGCCAGGGCAACGAAGGAGTGGCTTCGTAAGAAGCATTTCAAGGTGCTGGAGTGGCCTAGCCAGTCTCCAGATCTCAACCCCATAGAAAACCTTTGGAGGGAGTTGAAAGTCCGTGTTACTCAGCGACAGCTCCAAAACATCACTGCTTTAGAGGAGATCTGCATGGAGGAATGGGCCAACATACCAGCAACAGTGTGTGCCAACCTTGTGAAGACTTACAGAAAACGTTTGACCTCTGTCATTGCCAACAAAGGATATATAACAAAGTATTGAGATGAACTTTTGTTATTGACCAAATACTCATTTTCCACCATAATTTGCAAATAAATTCTTTAAAAATCAGACAATGTGATTTTCTGGATTTGTTTTCTCATTTTGTCTCTCATAGTTGAGGTCTACCTATGATGTCAATTACAGGCCTCTCTCATCTTTTTAAGTGGGAGAACTTGCACAATTGGTGGCTGACTAAATACTTTTTTCCCCCACTGTATAATCATGTATGGTACATTTATTATTGTTATTGTTTTTTTTTTATATG
>ONZH01015927.1:0-58078 GCA_900303285.1 Rhinella marina
TTAGCTCCCGAAAAAAAATGGTACAATCGGAAGACCTGTGAGGGGGCAGACATTGAGACTCTTTTTCAGAGAACACGTCCCAGAAATCCCTGATTTGAAGAGGTAACTCATAATTAAGGACAGCAGCAATAAGTTTTCCATCGACCCTCTAAACTCGACTCAATACTCCAGGACAAAGTTCCAGAGGTCCAATCAATGTTAGGATTGTGTTGGCGGAGCCAAGGTAATCCCAATACAATGGTACAGGGAAGGCCCGCAAGAACATACAAATCAACACATGATTATGCTCACCATCAAAACAAATACAAAGTCGCTTAACTTGAGCAGAAACAGAACATTGCTGCAATGGGGTATTATCAATTGCTATCAACGGAACAGGTTTAACCAGGGTTTCAGTGGTAATATGATTCTGAGTAACAAACGCTTCATCAATTAAATTTACTGCGGATCCGCAATCTATAAGGACATTAAACTCATGCTTAACCCCATTGATTTTAGAAAATCCCGGGAAGAACAACCCATCAGAGCGTAAATATGCCACTCTAAAAGAAGAGGGACTGGGTTCACCCTTTCTGAGATTTTTTCCCGAGACGCTTATAGCATAAACGTGCAATATGTCCGACTTTACCACAATAATGACACACAGTGGGGTTAACCTCTGATGTACATTGGTACAATTTTTATCCGTTCTCCCCACCTGCATAGGTTCATCCATAGCAGAGCAGGCTGGGGGAACGAAGTTCCGGACGGTGGTCTGATTGAACCTCTCTCTGAGACGTCTGTCCGCCCGAATAGCGGCGGACATAGCGTCCTCAAGAGACTTCGGTTCAGGGAAAGAAATCAACAGGTCTTTTAACCTGTCACTTAAACCTGCATGGAACTGGCTCCTTAAGGCCGGAATCGTTCCATTCCAACTCAGAAGACCACCGCTGAAACTCAGTGCAGTAGACCTCCGCATCACGAGACCCCTGAACGAGAGCACGTAAATTAGAATCTGCCGTGCGCCTACGGTCAGGGTCATCATACAAACAATCCAAGTACTTCAAAAAATTCATCTACAGACCCCAAGCATGGTGCAGTTTTTGGCAACGAGAACGCCCAGATCTGGGATCCTTTCTAAGCAGCGACATAACAATGCCCACCCTCTGTCGCTCCGAACCTGAGGACTCCGGGCGTAAAGCAAAATACAAAAGACAAGCATTTTTAAATGTAAAAAATTCCTCCCTGGCACCAGAAAATGTGTCAGGGAGTTTTACCTTAGGTTCCACCGTCCTGGAACCGGATGCTTGAACGGAAGTCAGCTGCGTCTGGAGAACTGTCACCATCTGAGATAGACTCTGGACTTCACAGAAGAGGTCGCTTGTAGACAACATCTTGAGATCTACTGCCAATGGTATGGGCTGGTGCTACTGTTATGGTTTCACCTGATGACTCAATACTGATGGTAGGAAATGTCTATCCCTATCTGCATCCCTGACTATCCTGTCGTACGCTAGCCCTGATGGTGGACTGCGCACTGACCACCAACTCCCTAACTCACTCCTGAACTGTCCCAAAGATAGGATAGAGGGGCAGAAAGACAAAGAGGATAGAATAACACAAAGACCTCAAAACCCAAACTAAGGAAATCTACCACCAGAGCTAAAAGGTGAAACTGCAAGACCAAACTGATAAAGGAAAAGGAGAAAACAGATATGCGGCACACTGCAACACTCACAGTGCAGCAAAAGGAAAAAGAAAGATGGGCGAGATAATAAACAATACAAAACACAACCTTTGCAAAACACACCAAAAGCAAAGGACAGAACAACAAGTTATACACTCGCACAAAATCTTTCACACGATACTCAAAGCCTCTTCAAGGCGCTAGATCAAAAATAGAAATCACCTCCACTCCTGTAAGCTGGTCTCTTGTGGCAAACACATGCGAGCACCAGCATTGAATGAATGGACTGGCAGCTATTTAAACTAACCGGGCGTCGCCAGATTAAGTGCTCAGCACCAGAGGTAAAATTAGAAGTCCAAAAGGGCTCCAGCAAAATGGCTTCGCCCATGCATGCCTGGACCCAAAATGTAAACAAACACAAAATCAGCGGCGTCTAAACCGTACGGGCCTAACAGCCTGTAGGTGGACCTCCGGAAAAATTGTTTGGAGAGAGGGCCTGTAGGTGGACCTCCAGAAAAATTATTTAGAGAGAGCGCCTGTAGGTGGACCTCCGGAAAAATTGTTTGGAGAGAGGGCCTGTAGGTGGACCTCCTGAAAAATTATTTAGAGAGAGGGCCTGTAGGTGGACCTCCGGAAAAATTGTTTGGAGAGAGGGCCTGTAGGTGGACCTCTGGAAAAATTGTTTGGAGAGAGGGCCTGTAGGTGTACCTCCGGAAAAATTGTTTGGAGAGGGGGCCTGTAGGTGGACCTCCAGAAAAATTATTTAGAGAGAGGGCCTGTAGATTGACCTCCGGAAAAATTGTTTGAAGAGAGGGCCTGTAGGGAGACCTCCTGAAAAATTGTGGTAAAAGAGTGCCAGTTGGACCTCTAAAAAATGGCGTTTTTTTGGTCAGCGTTAGGCAAAGACGACAAGGAGGAGGAGGAGGAAAAGTAGAGAAGAGGAATCGGATACATAAGTTATTTAAATCTTTATGATACGATATAATTAGTGGCTCACCAATATAGAAAATAGAAAGCGAGGTGCTTCACACTTGCGATTAAAACCCAATAATCGTATTATTTAGACAGACGATAACAATGTAAGTAGAGCACTCTCTATTTGGTATTATGGAAAAATAATGCAATGGAGGTAATAATATTGTTAAATAATAGTGGATTTTGTTAATCTATAATAATTAAAAAGGTAAATTGATATTAAAAGGATTAAAAAATAAAAGAAAAAAATGAAAAAGATGAAAAAAATGAAAAAAATGAAAAAAATGAAAAAAATGAAAAAAATAAAAAAAATATGAATATAAATGAATAGTATAAAATACAATAAAATAAATTGTAGTCCTTTTTCAACTAGCTGGTTAGTTCCGAAATGTAGTCCAAACAGAGTTAGTTCAAAAAATATATGATGCCAAGTGGGGTTGTTTATACCCAATTGCCACACTGTGTAATGTTTGCAAAACTACAGTGTATCAATGTGTAGTCCCAGACAGTTTATGCTGGATCGTCCACTATTGGAAGTGACACACTGTATACAATATTCATTAAATAGTGGCAATATTGTTAAGAATAAGGAGTGTCCGGAGGTCGTCTTATCTTCCCTTGCGCTGTCGGCTTTTAGACATATAGTATCATAAAGACTTAGGTTGATGTATACAAATGATGTGTACTTTACCCATCCGGGAGTGGAATAGTAGTGGTCCTCCAGGAGTGTAAGGACGTCCCGCTCTGTCTGATGCGCTATGTTCCCCAGCGCGTATCTGTTCTCGGCTGTATGTTGCCGCGCGCGTCTATGCCCGGTCTGCACGTGGTGTCCCACGTGCCGAGTGCGCGCCAAAATTCAAAAATTCAATAAACTGTCTGGGACTACTCATTGATACACTGTAGTTTTGCAAACATTACGCAGTGTGGCAATTGGGTATAAACAACCCCACTTGGCATCATATATTTTTTGAACTAACTCTTTTTGGACTACATTTCTGAACTAACCAGCTAGTTGAAAAAGGACTACAATTTATTTTATTGTATTTTATACTATTCATTTATATTCATATTTTTTCATTTTTTTCATTTTTTTCATCTTTTTCATTTTTTCATTTTTTTCTTTTATTTTTTAATCCTTTTAATATCAATTTACTTTTTTAATTATTATAGATTAATAAAAACCACTATTATTTAACGATATTATTACCTCCATTGCATTATTTTTCCATAATACCAAATACAGAGTGCTCTACTTACATTGTTATCGTCTATTTAAATCTTTAGCTGCTTTCCCCCGGAGGAGATTTAAATTCCGGTGAAATCCAGGCTTTGTTCATTTTAATAAGCGTCAGCCTGTCAGCGCTGTCAGTTGACAGGCGTGTACGCTTATCGGTGATGACGCCACCAGCTGCACTGAATACCCGCTCTGACAGCACGCTAGCGGCAGGGCAGGCCAGCACCTCCAAGGCGTACAGCGCCAGTTCAGGCCACGTGTCCAGCTTTGAAACCCAGTAGTTGTATGGAGCAGAGTGATCGCTACGGACGTTGGTATGGTCAGCTAGGTACTCCCTCACCATCTTTCTTTATAGCTCCCCCCTACTCTGCCTGACTCTCCATTTCCTCTTCCTCCTCCTCCTCTTCAGCCCATACATGCTCAAGAGTTAAGAAGGACTGAGCACTGGTACCCTCTTCTGTCTCGCAGACATTCTCCTCCTCTTCCTCCTCATCGTCATCCCCCTCCTCCGATACGCGCTGAGAAACAGACCGGAGGGTGCTCTGGCTATCAAGCGACGTATCTTCCTCCACCGTCTCTTGTGACAAGTGCAAAGCATTCGACTTCATGCTGAGCAGTGAGTTTTTCAACAGGCAAAGCAGTGGGATGGTGAGGCTGATAATGGCGGCATCGCTGCTGACCATCTGTGTTGACTCCTCAAAGTTGCTCAACACCTGGCAGATATCAGACATCCACATCCACTCCTCATTGTAGACTTGAGGAAGCTGACTGACCTGACTACCAGTTCTGGTGGAAGTTGATATTTGGCAGTCTACAATCGCTCTGCGCTGCTGGTAAACTCTGGATAACATGTTTAATGACGAATTCCATCGCGTGGGCACGTCGCACAACAGTCGGTGAGCGGGCAATTGTAGTCGGCGCTGCGCTGCCCTGAGAGTGGCAGCATCTGTGGTGGACTTGCGGAAATGCGCACAGATGCGGCGCACCTTGGTGAGCAAATCAGACAGATTGGGGTATGTCTTGAGGAACCGCTGAACTATTAGATTGAACACGTGGGCCAGGCATGGCACATGTGTCAGTCTGCCGAGTTGCAGAGCCGCCACCAGGTTACGCCCGTTGTCACACACAACCATGCCTGGCTTGAGGTTCAGCGGTGCCAGCCACACATCGGTCTGCGCCATGATGCCCTGTAACAGCTCTTGGGCGGTGTGCCTTTTGTCACCTAAGCTCAGCAGTTTGAGCACCGCCTGCTGGCGCTTACCCACGGCACTGCTGCTGCGCCTAGAGCCACCGACTGAAGGCGCCGTGCCCACGGATGGTAATTCGGTGGTAGAGGAGGAGGGGTCGGAGGAGGAGGCATAGTACGTCTGAGAGACCGTGACTGAGGTAGGCCCTGCAATCCTCGGTGTGGGCAGTACATGAGCGGCCCCAGGGTCAGTCTCGGTCCCAGCCTCCACCAAGTTAACCCAATGTGCCGTCAGTGAGATATAGTGTCCCTGCCCGGCAGCACTTGTCCACGTGTTCGTGGTTAGGTGGACCTTCTCAGAAACAGCGTTGGTCAGGGCATGGATGATGTTCTGTGACACGTGCTGGTGTAGCGCTGGGATGGCATATCGGGAAAAATAGTGGCGGCTGGGGACCGAATACCGAGGGGCAGCCACCGCCATGAGATTGCGAAAGGCCTCGGTCTCTACCAGCCTATAGGGAAGCATCTCCAGGCTCAGCAATTTGGAGATGTGGACGTTGAGGGCTTGGGCATGTGGGTGGGTGGAACTGTATTTCCTCTTGCACTTAAGCGTCTGCTGTAAAGACAGCTGAACGCTGCGCTGGGACACATTGGTGGACACTGTGGAGGATCGTGGAGGCGAAGGTGTGGTTTTCCGGCGGGAGGCACTCGTGCCGGGGTCCTGGGCAGGGGGTTGACTAGTAGAGGCAGCGAGTGACACAGGGGAAGGAGCAGTGGTGTGACCCGCAGGAGGTGGTGAACGGCCTTGGTTCCATTGAGTGGGGTGTTTAGCACTCATATGCCTGCGCATGCTGGTGGTGGTTAGGCTAGTAGTGGTGGCACCCCTGCTGATCCTGGTGTGGCACAGGTTGCACACCACAGTCTGTCGGTCATCCTCACTTTCTTTAAAGAACCTCCAGACTTGCGAACATCTAGGCCTCGCCACGGGAGCTTCACTACGTGAAACAGTTGCTGCTGATGCACCAGCTCTGGCCCTGCTTCTCCCTCTGGCCACACCACTGCCTCTTCCAACCTGTTCTGGTGCAGCACTCGCCTCCGCCTCAGAAGCACTGTCTTCACTCGGCTTATCAACCCAGCTTGGGTCAGTTACCTCGTCATCCTCCGATTCCTCAGTCTGCCCCCCCCTCGGAATTCCTCCCCTTACAACAACTTCACCACTGTCTGACAACCGTGTCTCCTCATCGTCCGACACCTTTTTACAAACTTCTTCCACTAAGTCAACATTGTCATCATCATCATCACCCACAGACTGCGACAGCTGGAAAACTTGGGCATCGGGAACAAAGTCAGCAGCAACCTGAGAAGTGGTTTGTGACTCTGGGGAGGGTCCAGAAAACAGTTCCTGAGAGTATGCCAGATCGCATTCCAAATTTTCCTGGGAGGGGGCAGACTGGGGGGAAGGAGGTTGAGGTGGAGGAGCCAGAGGAATGCTCCCTTGGGTAACGTGGGTGGACTGCGTGGAAGATTGACTGGTGGACAAATTACTTGAAGCATTGTCCGCAAACCACGACATCAGCTGTTCGCACTGTTGTGGTTTCAACAGTCCTCTACCACGTGTCCCTGTAAGTTGAGACATGAAGCTAGGGAGTGTAGCTCTGCGGCGTTCCCCTGCTCCCTCATCAGCAGGTGCTGTCTCACTCTGCCCAGGACCGCGGCCTCTGCCCCCTACAGTAATTGAATGCCCACGCCCTCGTCCTCGACCCTTAGCCCTGGGGTTCAACATTTTCTGTATATAAGTGTATTATATAAAAAAAATAAAATAAATGGGCCTGCTGTACTGAAACCCACAAACTTGTTCAGTCTGGTTTAATTAAGTGAAGTACAGAATGTGTCAACCGGACAGAAAATACGGATTGTAGTGAGTGGACAGCTGAACTGTGACACACAGAATGGTTCCACGCAGCTGTGTGAAATGGATTTGTATCACTGAGATATAACAATAAAAAAAAAGGGTTATATATGGCGATAGCTGCACTACTAGTGCCAGCCAGCCAAGCCAGGAGACAAAAAAAATGTCTTGTAGCCCTTAGAAGGGCTGTTGGGTTCTTGGGAGATCACTCCTGCCTAACAAAGAACTAAATGCAGGCCCTAACACTCTCCCTGAAAGGCAGCAGCTCTATCCCTAACGACATCCAGACAGCATCTGAGCCGAGCACCGCGGGCAGTCACTAGTATATTCCAGGGTCACCTGATCAGGCCAGCCAACCCCTGCTATCGACATGTAAGGGACCCACGTGATGCTGGGTGTACCGCAGAGTCTCCTGGCTTGTGATTGGCTGAGTTTATAGGCGCCAAAAATGCACAATGCGGAAGTTGCCATTTCCTCGAGCATGGCGAGATACTCGTCCGAGCAGCGAGCACTTACGAGTACCCTAATACTCGAACGAGCACCAAGCTCGGACGAGTATGCTCGCTCATGTCTAATAAGGAACCATAGTGAGAGCAAAAAAAACAATATCCTAAAAAAGATGTTACAAAGCCCCACTGCAGGGGGTCAAACTGACAGACAAAGTAAATTAGATACCGACCAGTGTAGCCTCACCCCAACGCATGTTTCGCCAGATGGCTTCCTCAGGGAATCCCCTGAGGAAGCCATCCTTTAGTTAAATGTATTGCTGCAGTGGGGCTTTGTAACATCTTTTTTTGGGATATTGTTTTTTTTGCCCTCACTATGGTTCCTTATGATGTATTTGGCACTAGGCACTTTACTTGTTGGATAATTTGTGGGCATTTTACCCATTAAAGTTAGCCCTGTAGCTTGGTTATGGTATGTATAGTGATTTGTACTGGTAGTTTACCCTGATAATCTTACCAGTGTGTCCTTGTATAAGCTGGCATTCTAAGCTTTCAAATGATACCAAAATCACATCATTGTATCCAGTATATCAGAAGATATAGCTGTTAGAAATCGAGTCGACAGAGAAAGCTGTTTTTATTTTCACTTTCAGCTGGGCACTTGGGAGCTGTTTTCCTGCAGAATAAAAGTATTTTTCCTGGAGATCTAATACAGACACACAGTGCACACAGGTATGTCTGGGATGTGACATGTAATACACACACAGTGCATACAGGTATGTTTGGGATGTGTCTACAATCTTATGTGGGGCAGTGCTGTTAGTTATATAGGTGAAAAAAGGTGAAAGACTCCCTTTAATATATATTTTGATTGTAGTGTCCATTTAACAAAACATAATTATATATATAATAATAATAATAATAATAATAATAATAATAATAATAATAATAATAATTAAATATATAAAATATACCTTATTTTGTGTTTTCTCATGGCCCATTTGTCTAAAGATCACAAACCATTTAGTGTGACAAATATAATAATTGGGGACATTTTGAAAGGGGCAAATTCCTTTTCACAGTGCTATAATTAGGATTGGCCAGTAAAAACTAAAGGAAAAGAAATGGCGCTTTCCCTCTGTTTACGGGTAACAACTGTTTACATGTTACAGATCCATCAAGTTCACATTTTAATGAGGCTTGTTGGAGTCGAAAAGACATTCTACTTGCCCTGAGCTGTGTACATCATTAATGATCCTAAAGTGGAGAAATTGCTGGGACTCTGTCGGGATGAGTCCTGTAGGGAAGACATAACTGTTTAACAACAAGTACTTTTTTTTGCACAAATGTCCCTTAAATAAGTTATGTCCCGTTTCTTAAAACTATTACAGAGCAACCACCTGCATGTGCTCATATACAAAGCTAGTCTGCCTTGCCATATGTAATCTCCTCCAGTGTTTCATTTAGCAATCTGTTTCAGATGCACAAGGGAGCCAAGAAATTATGTATTGCTCATTTTCTAGAGTCATCAATGATGACAATTCCGGCGTCAAGAGACTCATTTTATTCTGCAGATGTTTTTTTACAAATAGAGCATAAATCATGGGTTTTCCAGCCTTTCTTGTTGAAGCCTAAGACATAATGGAAACTATTGATAAATATAATTTGATTTTCTATCGGATATATGTGAACACATGGACGCAACAGGATTTTCACTTCATACTTTTAATTTTGAGATCGATGACAAAAATCATATGACACTTGGTTGAGGAATTTGATGGAACAAAAAAAAAAACAACAGGAAAAACAATTCTTGGAGGCCATTCTTCCTTTTCATGTTCATGTGTTTGACAGTATTATAGTGTAGAATATATTTCTTTTTTTTCCCCAAAAAAATGTGTTCGCAAACATTCCTGGAGATGTAAACATCTAGTGATCATCGCTTCAATTAGGCAGCCCTGGAAGAGGCACAAGTAAGGGGACATCAGCTATATTTTTAAACAACATCTGTTGCATTCCTCACAATGACTTCCAGTTATTTGTATCTTTGTTCTGTTCCGCGGCTAACATTTGCATTTAAATGAATATGAATATAAAGTGATTTAAATTTTGTTATCTCTGTGCTGTTTTACTTTCATTGTTTCACTCCAAAAATAAATAAATATAATTATGTTTGATCATCTTTTTCCCTATATAGCCTTAAACACTATACATACGTATATACCCACACCAGATAAGGGCTCTTAAATCTGGGCGTGCACTGATTGATTTAAGTAGATAAACCAGAGATTGCTGCAGCTGTTCTCATATGGAAATGTGATGAAAATGCTATAGAAATCCCAAACTGCAGCAGCAGATTTTCATAGGTAGTAGTAGTCAGTGACACAAGAGGAAGGATTTGGGGTTAGAATAAAAACAAGATATTACTATATCAGCCCACATTGTGGTTCAACCAGCCATGTATCTAGAGGCAGGAGGCATGAGCAGGGCTACGTGGAGTGGTGTATCTTCAATGGAGACAGACCACGTTACTGCTATACACCCTGGAGGGGTACTGAACTTCTCTCTCTTCCCAATGTAAAAACACTGCATATTCATGAAACCACCACTAGGAGCAGCTCAGTGCAAACAGATTATTACTAGAGATGAGCGAGCACTAAAATGCTCGGGTGCTCATTATTCGAGTCGAACTTTTCCCGATGCTCGGGTGCTCGTTTCGAATAACGAACCCCATTGAAGTCAATGGGAGACTCAAGCATTTTTGCAGGGGACCAAGGCTCTGCCTAGGGAAGGCTGGGTGAAAACCTGTAAACCTCAGAAAATGATGGAAACACCACGGAAATGGACAGGAAACAGCAGGGGCAGCATGCATGGATGCCTCTGAGGCTGCCTAATCCCACCATTACCCCAAATTCTCAGGCAACAGCCTGGTGGTTACCCTCATGGCAATTGTGCTCACCCAGACCAAGAAAGGCGAGGCAAATACCCATCACATGTTAGGGAAGCACCCAACTAGGTGCAACGAAGGTCCATCACCGCCTGCAGGTGACACCACTGCTCATGCTGGCACTGCTGTGCTATCCCCGCCCCACGACGCAGGCATAAGCCTGACACATCATGGTGACAGCGTAGTGACACCAACAAGTGACCAAGTTAGATTGAGGTAGCAGTCAAATGTCTGTAGGCGAGCCTCCAAAAAATTTGTTTTGGAGTGTCCGAAGTTGACCCTCCTAAAAAATTGTTTAGGAGTGTCTGTAGTTGACCCTTCTGTAAAATATTTTATTTGTTTTCCCTGTTATTAGTTAATGTACAACCCATGGCTGGCATGGTGGGAATATATAGGTTTTGCGTCACAGACGGTCCACTGCACCGTTACATTTTCTTCATCATTGCCAATTACTTTTTCACTAACTGTTGTCTGGCAATGATAAAGGGTAAGGTGAATCCACTGCGGAAGAAAAGTGTCATCCTCCTACAATTCTACACTTGCTCTCAATTGAAAAGGGGATGTTCTCGCCGTGGCCTTCCTCATAGTGGCCGCTTCTGCGGACGACAGAGGTGGTGTACCTACTGACAGCCTGACCGAACACGATGGCAGACGGGGAGACACTCCCTCATGTAAAATTGTTTAGGAGTGTCCGCGGTTGACCCTCCTGTAAAATATTTTTTTTTCCCTGTTATTAGTTAATGTACAACCCATGGCTGGCATGGTGGGAATATATAGGTTTTGCGTCACAGACGGTCCACTGCACCGTTACATTTTCTTCATCATTGCCAATTACTTTTTCACTAACTGTTGTCTGGCAATGATAAAGGGTAAGGTGAATCCACTGCGGAAGAAAAGTGTCATCCTCCTACAATTCTACACTTGCTCTCAATTGAAAAGGGGTTGTTCTCGCCGCGGCCTTCCTCATAGTGGCCGCTTCTGACCGAACACGATGGCACAGCCTGACCGAACACGATGGCAGACGGGGAGACACTCCCTCATGTAAAATTGTTTAGGAGTGTCTGTAGTTGACCCTTCTGTAAAATATTTTATTTGTTTTCCCTATTATTAGTTAATGTACAACCCATGGCTGGCATGGTGGGAATATATAGGGAAGCACCCAACTAGGTGCAACGAAGGTCCATCACCCATGCCCACGCTGGCACTGCTCTCCTATCCCTAGCCACACGATGCAGGCATAAGCCTGACACAGCATGGTGGTGACACCAACAAGTGACCAAGTTACATGAGGTAGCAGGTGAGCCACCCAAAAATTTAGCCTGACGCAGCATGGCGGTGACAACAGAGTGACCGAGTTAGATTGAGGTAGCAGGAGGTGAAGCATCCTCCAAGTGGGCAGTACATGAGCTGCCCCAGGGTCAGACGTCATCGCGCCGCCTGAGCCGGCCTCTGATAGGCTGCAGGCCTAGTGCCTGCAGCCTATCAGAGGAACGGGCAGGGGAGACGCCTCTCCCTCCCCTGCCCTGCAGTACAATACAGGCATCTGTATCGCCGTCCTGAGGACAGCGATACAGATGACTATGGAGATGAGCGCTTCCACAATGGAAGCGCTCATCTCCCTCTGCCCTGCCGCCGCCCCCATCTGTGCGCAGGGCCGTGCCGCACCTGGCTAATTGGCGGTGCGGCCCTGCAAGTGGCAAGGGGGGCCTTCGGGGCCCCCCTGGCTTAGGGGCCCGGTCGCAACTGCGACCGCTGCAACCCTTATAGCTACGCCACTGCCCACAGGGGAACAGGTGAAACCCCCGGTGGGCCCTTGAGCAAGGTGGGTCCCTAGTCCTTCACTATTTTTACAAGTGGCACATGGCACAGTAGACTGACAGCACTAGATATAGATAGGCAGAATAGAGCATCTCAACAAGCCTATGTTGATATGAAAAAGTAGGCACATTATTTAACAAGCACCCAGTTTATTATAGAGACATTGGGTGGCTGAGATGACTCTTAGATATAGATGTCCTCTTTCCCTAGAGACCTGCCCTCTAGAAGTCACTGCATGGGCCCCCATAATCATATTGTAGCATCTTGCTGCTGTTGCCAGTGTACAGGAGGTTAGTATTGGCATGTAGCTTTATAGGCCCCCAAAATGAATTTTACTGGTGGACCCTAGGCACCCCAGTCCAACACTGGATAACAAAGTAACATTGCGCTAGAATAGCTTCTCTTTAAACAACACGTTCTGCTCTGCTCTGTTCACATTTTACGGGTTAAACGTCCCAGATGCGAGATATGAAATATTTGAATGATCCTTATGTTCCAAACTGAATTAAGAAATGGAATGAAATGAAGAAACCACAATGTGCGGGATCTGTAATTATATTTCAGCCCAGATTTGTAAACAATTGGCTTCTTAGAAGCAATCTCCAGTCTAAGTACACATAACTGCTGAGCCAATATCAAGAGCAATAATATTAGCAGTTTCTATAGTGACATAATGCTGTGTTAATAATGTCTCTGCTTAATCTAGAAACATTTAACAGAGTCTATGATGTTAGACTTGCCAAGAAGTAGTCCATAATGTACATTACTACCCATTAAAAAGAGCAGACACCACTATAATAATTTACCATGCAGTATATCTCTCTAGCCAACCCTAAGCCAAAGCACGCTGAAAGCGAGAAGAACTGTGCAACCTAGTGGACAATCCAAAAGAATGACAAATACCCAAGATGCCTTGTAAAACCACCTACCTTCAGTAGCCGAATAATAAATTAACTCCCATAGCGTTTCACAAGGACAAGATAATTACTTCCAGAAGCAGTGTTATGTTAGTCTAACAATAAAGAAGGAGATTGCAGCCTTAGAAGAAGCCCTTGATGGTAAAGAATGAGACATTTATTTGTAGGAAAAGCTCCATTCAGCCTCACTCTGTACATTATTATTATTATTTCAATAATTATTATGATAGTGATAGCATCTCCTGTAGAGATGTTCAAACTTAGAATTACAAGCTGTAAATTTATAACACATACATTAAAGAATTTCCCCACAGAGGATAAAATAGACATTGGAGCGCTTAGAGCAGATAATGGTAAAATAATCAAGTACATGTATAGTGTTCACAGTGCATTGAAAGGTATATATGATATTATTTAATGGGATACTTCATGAATCATCATGATAGGCTATCAATATCAGATTGCTGGGGAGGCCATCAATATATTACATACCCACCAATCAGCCTCCGATGCTGTAAACAGCAATGGATGGAAAGGTCCACTTGAATCGGAACTGATCTGCAGTACCCAACACAGCCATTACACAGTGAATGGAGCTTTTTTTTTCTGGCACCCCACTCACTGTGTAGATCAGGGGTGTGCAATCTGCGGCCAAGGGGCCACATGCGACCCTTGATACCATTCTGTGTGGCCACCTACCATATCATAACAGACCTGTATTTCTATGTCTTGTGGCTGCTCACATGTATTGTTCATATATTCCCCCATTAGATGGGAGTCCTGGAGGTGTAACTAGACATTAGTGGTGTATGCTATATGTTCAATACGCCATAAATACAGTATTTCAGTGGTTAATACCCCTTTAAATTTTATTTTTTGGCCCTTGACGTTGAGTCAGTCTGACAATGTGGTCCCCAACCAGAAAACATTGTGCACCCCTGGTGTAGATTCTGGTGCTGGCGGCTGCCCGAAGCAACTAATTGGTGGGGATGCAGGGTGTTGGATCCCACCGAGTTGACATTGATGACCTATCCTTCAAAGTACAAGAAAACCCCTTTGATGATGATGTGTATTAATTTAATAATGTTCCAGTGAATGTGCCATATATATCTAACATGAGTGTCCTTATAATATAGGGCTAGGGGGATCTTTAGGAACTTAGAGATGAGCGAGCATGCTCGGCCGAGCATGCTCGAGTGCCATTTTTGCGTATTTGCGTATGCACTTTAAAATTCGTACGTTATTCATACGCATATTTTATTCTATACGCAAATGCGTATGAATAGCGTGCGAATAGCGTACAAATTGAATTTGTACGCTATTCGTACGCTATCCGTACGCATTTGCGTATAGATTAAAATATCCGTATGAATAGCGTACGAATTTTAAAATGCGTACGCAAAAATGGCACTCGAGCATGCTCGGCCGAGCATGCTCGCTCATCTCTAGAACTTACACTATTAGCCACAGTTAAGAGAGGTATAGATAAATGTTTAGATAGATGATTAGATGGAAATATAGACATTGGATAGATAGAGATATAGATTTTAAATTGATAGATATCACAATGGAAAAAAACAGCAGCACAGGAACTGTGCAGATCAGCGTGCAATCCATCTGGGACCACAGGCAAAAGGTCCATGGTTAGATTAAAAGATATAAGGCCGCCCTCCCACATGAGGTAGATAGGGTGTTGGGGTGGTTAGGGAATAAACCAAGTCGAACACCCTATTCATCTCATGTGGGAGAGCTGCGATAGATAGATAGATAGATAGATAGATAGATAGATAGATAGATAGATTCATCTCTCTTTTGCAGGAAACTTATTCCATCAGAAACAGCAAACATTTTGCAGGCATATCCTCATGTTTCCACACCACTATAATGGTTTAACTCTTCCTTGTTCTACCCAAACAAATATAGTTTAAAACTACCAATTATCACCATTAATGTATCACTTTCCATTCTTGATCTGATTATTTGGCCTATGATACATCTCTGGCTTACAGATCATCAAAGAATTCCCCAATAAGAGCACTGCCGCTGTATTCATTATTTCTGTACTGTAACAATTGGATAAGGGTGTTTTTACAAGAGGGTCATATAAGTATCCGGCTCATGCGTCAGACGGCCAACGTGTTTACTCAACTACAGAAATACTATGAGATCCTCATTTCATTTCAGCTTGGTAAAAATTATCTTTTTAACTTGTTTCTATCAATATGTTCATGTGTTGACAGTGTAAGGACCACTTGATATAAATGCATTATTGTTCTATAGTGAAGTAAATCAGCAATTAGTGCTTGCCTGCTTTATGCCATAGATAGCAAAAATCTATGTGATATTAACTAAATGTGGTAAAAAGACAGTAATGGTACCTTTACCAGCTAGCCAGAATATTTGCAACCTTTTGGATCACAGAGACTCTTTTATCAGAGAGTTTACAAAAAAAAGTGAAGCGGCACCTGTGCTCCAAAAGTTCACAAATAAAATTGTTATGGTTAGCCAATAAGGCATTAATGCCTCAATAATACTTGTCTATATTTCACATCACATAGTCTTTTTCTTTCTGATTAACACAGTACCACACTATTATTGCTATTAAAACTTTATAAATAGCAAACTCAAGCACACAGAAGAGGCTGATATTTGGATGACTTGGACCAAATCAGCATGGGATGGTAGTTCTTTTGTACTGTCATGCACAGACATGTCAACAGATATCTACTTACCAGAGGCGTAGCTAGAAGTTCAGCACAGGGGGGGGGCAAAACATACTTGAGTGGGGCCCCCACTTAGTGGCTTCCCAAACGCACTTTTCCAACTTCACAGGCACATACTACTAGTTGTGGTTATAATATTGTATTAGAAAGATGACTGTATAAACTGCTAGATCATCTATGCTGTTAAGTACAGTACAATAGACTTTCTACATACCCTAGTCTAAATACTCTACCACATAATGCAGTAAAATATAGGATTAATAGGAGTAAAAAACAAGAGGACTCCTATGTTAAAGGAAACCTGTCGCCAGTTTTTACATCACTAAACTAACAGTCCCCTGCCCCCATCAGATCTCAGATCAGCGTATTGTGCCCCATCAGACCTCAGATCAGCAGAACGTTCCCCCATCAGACCTCACATCAGCCTACTCTGCACCCATCAGACCCCAGATCAGCATATTGTGCCCCATCAGACCCCAGATCAGCGTATTGTGCCCCCATCAGACCTCACATCAGCCTACTGTGCCCCCATCAGACCTCAGATCAGCGTATTGTACCCCCATCAGACCTCAGATCAGCAGAATGTGCCCCCATTAGTCCTCACATCAGCCTACTGTGCCCCCATCAGACCTCAGATCAGCAGAATGTGCCCCCATCAGACCTCAGATTAGCCTACTGTGCCCCCATCAGACCTCAGATCAGCGTATTGTGCCCCCATCAGACCTCAGATCAGCGTATTGTGTCCCATCAGACCTCAGATCAGCAGAATGTGCCCCCATCAGTCCTCACATCACCCTACTGTGCCCCCATCAGACCTCAGATCAGAGTATTGTGCCCCCATCAGACCTCAGATCAGCGTATTGTGCCCCCATCAGACCTCACATCAGCCTACTGTGCCCCATCAGACCTCAGATCAGCGTATTGTGCCCCATCAGACCTCACATCAGCCTACTGTGCCCCCATCATACCTCAGATCAGCGTATTGTGCCCCTATCAGATCTCAAATCAGCGTATTGTGCCCCATCAGACCTCAGATCAGTGTATTGTGCCCCCATCAGACCTCAGATTAGCGTATTGTGCCGCCATCAGACCTCAGATCAGTGTATTGTGCCCTCATCAGACCTCAGATCAGTGTATTGTGCCCCTATCAGACCTCAGATCAGTGTATTGTGCCCCCATCAGACCTCAGATCAGTGTATTGTGCCCCCATCAGACCTCAGATCAGCGTATTGTGCCCCCATCAGACCTCAGATCAGCGTATTGTGCCCCCATCAGAACTTCAGATCAGCCCTGCGTGCAGCGTCAGGTCATAGTGCGCGCCGGCCAGGGAGACAGTGGAGCGCCGGACCGGAGGGCAGCCTAAGCGTGGGACAGGTGAGAAAGGTTTTTTATTTTAATCTTATGTGGCTGGGTGGGCTGATCTGAGGTCTGATGGGGGTCACTAAATACAAGTGAGCGCTTCCATAATGGAAGCGCTCACTTGTATTCGCCTGTTAGTCATCCTTGCTGGGCCCCCCTGAGTCACTGGGCCCGGAGCCGTCGCCCCCTCTGCCCCCCCGGTAGCTACGCCTCTGCTACTTACCATGTTTGAAGGATCACAACTCCAGGGCAGACTGTGTTCTACTGCCAGACATCAATTTTTACATGTTAGCAAAGTTAGAATGGTGTATCATACCATTTCATGCCAGACTGATTGATTATTTAATGGGTAAGGGGGGCTCCCAACTTTCCCCTGACAGATGATGTTGAAAGGATCTGGCGAGAGTTGTTTATTCTGGCAGGAGATAAGCCTCCACCAGAGGTGTCTGGCAGTGACTTTCTCCTCTTTTATCATTGAAAAAGAGATGGAAGGAATAATTGTGAAGCCCACAGTTATTGAAGCTGTATGGTTAGCTTTTGAAAGGGGCCTTGGCAATAAATTGATCACAAATAGTCATCCTCCATTCTGTAGCTATACCTGGCAGTGAACAAGTACGTGGACGTAGTCTATTGTTACAAATTCCAGGAAGACTTACAGGAGTTATCCAGACGACAAACTTAATAGTTGTAACATGTGGGAATTAATGCCTTCCCAAGACATGAACTGCATGCTGATTAGATGGATGCAGCAAGGGCCTTACTGTTACTGACCGCTTTGACCGTGGCATCTAATGGGTTAATCCACCAGCATTGGCTTTTTTGCCAGATTAACCCATTAGATGCCATGGTCAAAGCTGACCGCAAGGCTCCCTCTTTCACCATATTGGGTCCTCGCAGGCCTGTCAGTCACAGAGGCCTATGAGGCCAATCCCCAGGCTGGGTGTCATGGGCACACTGTCAGTGTATTACATTGTACTGCATTGAAACAGGGATCAGACCCTAAAAAGTTTAAGTCCCATACTGGGACAAAAATAAAAATAAAAAAAACAAAAAAAAAGTTTTTTTTTAAATAGCCATTTTTTTGTCACATTGCATTACAAAAAGTGTTATAGCGAGAGATCAAAAAGTATTATGTACCCCTGAATGATACTAATGAAAATATCAATTCATACCACAAAGAATGAGCCCCTACACAAGATGATTGGCAAACAGTAAAAAATAAAAAATATGGCTCTTAGTGTCACAAAAACAGGAATTTTTTTTCAAAAATTATTTTATTGTGTAAGATTTTTTTAAAATTCACATATTACCCTTGTGACCCCTGCAGTGTGCCCAATCAGCAATATACGACCACATATGGGTATTGCCATGTTCAGGAGAAAATGCTAAATTTGACCAATGCAAAACAAAATTTGGGATGCTTTTTCTCCTTTTACCCCTTGTGAAAATAAAAAATGGGGTGCTTATGCAACATTTCATTGGAAGAAATTATATTTTTCCTTTTCACAGCTAAGTGTTATTAAATTCTATGAAACATGTTTGGTCAGTAATAGGAGGGCTGGGGCTAAAGCCTGCCCATTAGTGCAGATGATGTCACCGGGAACACTGCTAGGTGGAAGCCTCCGCCTAGCAGTGTGAGATTACAAACAGAAAAGCCCTTGCTCTGCACTATACAGCGCAGGGCAAGGGAAAGCATCAGAGCATGAAATGCTCTGATGCTCATATCAGAGGGGCTGCCTGGCTGAAGATGGGGATATGTCCGGGTTCATAGCTGAACACGGACAACCCCTTTAACTAGGAATTCCTAAGTAGAAATCCAGTATATACTCATACTACTTATATAAGATAAATATTGTACTATATATGTATATAAAATAAGTCAATTAGTCAGTTTTCAAGAGATAAAAATCTATGACAACAGTAATTATTAAGAACAGTGCCCTTTAGGCTGAATCAGTAAGAATGCGGAATTGACTTTGACACGCCGATATATTTGTGTCAACAGTAAAGGGAAGAAAATTACTATTTTCAAAGAATAACTTAACCAAAATCTCACAAAGGCTTATATTTTGTGAAGCATAATTATTATGAGCAGCACACAGTCTGTCAGATTCTTCTTTTAGTTTTCTAAACTTTGAACTGCTCTCTGACAATTTGTACAGGATATCATTTTAAGATTCATATGTGCAAGATAAAGGGGTTGTCAGGACTGGACAAACTTTTTTCAAGATTGATGGTTTTCCAGACATAAACTTATAACTAGTGGAAGGAGCGTATGATTCCCCCTTTGCTTTGTAAGTATTGCTAGGCCATGCCTAATAGAAGGGTGACCTGATTCGGGATCACCCTCTATCAAAGCAATATGAAAAGGGGATTTAAAGGGCATCTATTAGCAGATTTGTACCTATGAAACTGACTGACCTGTTACATGTGCACTTGGCAGCTGATGGCATCTGTGTTGGTCCCATGTTCATATGTGTCCGCATTGCTGAGAAAAATTATGTTTTATTATATGCAAATGAGCCTCTAGGAGCAATGGGGGCATTGCTGTTACTCCAAGAGGTTCTGCTCTCTCTGTAACTGCCGAGCCCCGTGCAATTTGAGTGACAGGACCAGACGTGATGATATTTTCACTGCCTGGCCCTGTCAATAAAGAACAAACAACGCTCGCATGGAGTGGCGCATCCTCTTCAAACAACTGATAAGCTGGGGGTGCCGGGTGTCGATCAGATATTGATGACCTATCCTGAGGGCATCAATAAATATAGCCTACACAACCCCTTTAAATCTAGACGGTTATAAGATACACCAAATTTATCTTCCAGCATCAGCCACTGTGAAACCTCTGGTACATTTTCAGACTGTCTAGTTGAAGCTTACAATGTCTAAATATTAGACAGGATTAGTAAATCTGTCCCATTGCTTGTCAATGTAATGCAGAGATTTTACTTTGACTTGACGACTAAAACCCACAATGAAGCCCAAGTCTTAAAGCAAAGGTTTTGAAGTCTGAATGCAAAGTTTGCAAAATGAATGAATTGAACAAGCTTTGCCTATTGTCATGGCTGTCATTTGTTGCCTTGTAATTTATTTCTGTTCACGAATAGATATGCAAGCATTTATATCTTCATTCTCTACTTCATCAGTCGGCACAGAAGTATTTTACATGCAGACATCAGAAGATGTTACAGACGAATCTTCTGTCATTTGCCTTTTGTTGGGTAAGGTTCTTTGAGCTCTACTAATGTCCCTTAATGGGAGGATGTTAGCGGTTTATGTTTACTTTGCTTTTCAGCAATATTATTCCCCAGTTCACAAAAAAAAAACAAAAAAACAATCAGTGTTTGTGAACCTTTTGCCATAAAATATTTATGTCAAGAAAATATTAAAGTTAAAATTAAAGGGATATGTTGATAATAAAACTCAAAAATATAATATAATAAAAAATGTAAAATGCAGATCTACTAAACAATTAGGCACATTTTCTGTTCTTCTTGGTTAATTTTGTCTTCTTAGGCTATAACTTTTTTGTTTGGTTAAATAATTTTTGTGTCTTTTTTAGTGATGCGATTTTATTTTTAATTACTTTCTATTTTAATATTTTTTTTTAATCTTCTTTTACTTGGGAAAAATGAAAAAGAATGCTAAAATTAGTCACTTTCATTTTTTGTAATAGCACAAAGAACTACTACATTATTTAAATGATGTTCCTTTTCTGTTATGGTAATTTTGATACAGTGGCTATATAGCTTAGGGCTCTTTCACACCACCGTTAGGGATTCCATTCAGGCTTTCCGTTATAACATCGTTATAACGGAAAGAAACGGAATCCCTAGGATGGACATCAAAACGGACACCTTTAAGAGGCATTCCGTTTTGATCCGTCATAATAGAAGCCTTTGGGAAAGCATAACGGATCCTTCTGGTTTCCGTTATGCTGGACGGAAAATAAAGTCCTGTCGACAGAACTTTGTTTTCCGTCCAGCATAACGAAAACCAGAAGGATCCGTTATGCTTTCCCATAGGCTTCTATTATGACGGATCAAAACGGAATGCCTTTTAAAGGTGTCCGTTTTGATGTCCGTCCTAGGGATTCTGTTTCTTTCCGTTATAACGATGTTATAACGGAAAGCCTGAACGGAATCCCTAACGGTGGTGTGAAAGAGCCCTTATACTAGTTGATGGTGGGGCTAAAAACTGCAGTGTGTACAAGTGGTGAAGTTTTGTTATTTTGTTTTTATTTTGCCTTTTTTATATTTTTTATTTTTACACTGTCTGCCCTCCTTTAGGTCTTATGAGACCTTTAATGAGCATTTCAACATTTTTCCAAGACTGCTTAGCCTTTCTGCAGAGCTGATCTGGGTGTGCTAACACCCTACAGCTCCTACAGTTATCCAGCCTTCATAGATTACATGTCTCTGGCTTCTCTATGGGGAGTCCAGCGGTTACCAACAACCAACTCCACATTCCTGCAGCAGCATGATCTCAATGTAGCTGCTAAGTCTACAGGCAATCTGTAACTAAAATCATCTAAATTTCAATGTATAGCCTATTCATTTTAGACATATTATGATCCTAAGAGTTAGAGAACATCCATTTTAGCATTCTTCTTTTGTTATAGTACATTTAAACTCTTCAGCCCAGATTTTCTGGTTTTGTGTTTCAGTGTTTTACTCCCTGCCTTTCCATTTGCATAACTTTTTTTTCTTTCACATTGACGTATAAAGACTTATTTTCTGCAGTTTATAATGGCATTATCTAACATTGCATACAATGTGGTGGGAAGCTGGAAAAAAAAGTCCAGATCGCGAGGAATTAGAAGCAAATGCAAATCCACCATATTTTATGGGTTTTGCTTCTAAAATGTACTGGTTACTTTGATACCAGTTTATATAGTTTGTTTTGTGTTTTAAAACAAATAAAAAAAAAATTGGAAAAATATTTTTTTCTTTTCATCGCCATATTCTGACCCCCCATCACTTTTTTGTAGCTATGTCTACAAAGCTGTGTTGGGGCTCATTTTTGGAGTGTGTATGAACTTTTGATCACTTTTTATTAATTGTTTTAGAGGGCCATATATTTTAATAGTTTTGGCATTTTGGGACACTGCAATGCCTATAATGTTTATTTTTGTATTGTTTATTTGTATGTTAATTATGGGAAAAGGGTGTGATTTGAATTTTTATATTTTTTTGTTTTTGTTTTTTTATTCTTTTTGTTGTCGTCCTAGGTGACTATAAGAAGCAATTATTAGATTGCTTCTCTCTTTCATTGCAATGAATTGCCTTTGCAATTCATTGCAGATTTGCTGCAGTATGTTCTTATGGAGCCCTTTCACCTGCAGGGCTCCATAGAAACTATTACTGCAATAGCAGGAGTTTCTTCACAGAGATCCAGGTTATCACAGACAATGAGCAGCATCCCAATCACCTCCCAGGTGATTGTTAAGGACCCAGCTAGCACAGCCCTCCTGGGGAAAGCTACCTCAGATGCCGTGGTCACAACTAATTATAACATTTGAAAGGTTATGTGTCTGTGATTGGCATTATCGCTGATCACAGACATCACCATCTTAAAAGACTCGACTTCTGTTATACATGTATGGTGGCAATTGGGAAAGGGTGAAATTATATTCCCTTACAGATTCAATCACTAAAACTTTTAATGCATATCTCCAGTGATCCCCTTAAAAATGCCAATGTGTAAATTCAAGTTTTTAACTTAAAGTCAATGTTAGGAATAATTATTTTACTGAAAGAGTGGTTGAAGCTTAGAACAAACTTCTAGCATTTGTGGTCGGGAAAATGACAGTAGGTGAATTTAAGCATGTCTGAGTTAAACACATGTCTATCCTAAAATAAATAAGATATAAGGGCAGACTAGATGGACCAGGTGGTCTTTTTATGCCATCAATCTTCTATGTTTCTATGTTTCTTTATGTTGAGACTTCTTCTGTAATATTTAACACAGGACTCGCATCCACGCTACTCAGCCTGATGAAGGGCACCTAACCAGGGCCCGAAACGTTGCTTTTGGCTACTAATTTGGCGACCAATGTATAACAGAAACCAATAAAATGGAATGAATATACAACGTTGAGTGCTGTCTCAAACCTTTGTTAAATATTACTCTGGGTACCCAAGGTGGAGGATACCACATCTGAGACGTACACCTGTCCTACCAGCCACGAGTTATTTTGAGTGCTGTGGTCAACAATCTCTGCATAGAGACTTCTTCTGTAGAGATCATTGTAAAAGAAAAACATGTCATGTCAGGGAACTGTGCAGACTTGAGACTTGACCTCCACCACTGTCCCAACCTATTTTGATGATCTATCCTAAACAGAAGCCCCAAACTGGATGACATTCCCTGATCTGACTAGATGCACAAGACCTAATTAAGGGAGACAAAATGGAGATTCAGACAGGCTGAGTCAAAATTGGAGAATACCATCAGAACAAAGGAAGAAAGAGACCAAGCAGAGTCAAAACCAGAAGGTAACATCAAAACCAGAATCAATAGCCAGAGGCAAAGTCACTAACTGGCAGAAGGTTAGAAGTACAGGAATCCACATAAAAAAACAAACTAGGCGTATGATGCAAGAAGACCAAATCACAGGAAACTGGCCAGAAATTGCCTGTTTAAGTATCCAGCTTTCAGGAAGCACATGGCGCCAGTGCCAACACTGATTGGCCTGGTATCCTTGCTCCTTGATAGGTCAATCACCCCACCATAAGCATGGCTTGTTGCCACAGCAATACAATAATGCTAGCGGCCAGACTCATCATGGAAGCTCGGCCAGGAAGCTGAGCTGCAATACTACAAATGTGGGCTGGTGTGGTCCTATTTTTGAAAGAAAGCAGCTGTGTTTTTCTAATCCTAGAGAAACCCTTTATTTGATGTTGTAGTTGAAAAAGAGTCTCTCTTACTACAGAGGGCCTATCATACCCTGCATTAAACAGGCATCCCTTTGATTTTAAAGAGAACATGTGTAAAGCCTAGTTTCTCCTTCAGTGGAGTTGCAGGGCAATCAAACACAGAAAAATGTCCACATAGATCACTGGGGGTCTTTGCAAGAGGGCACTTTTTTATCTATTGTCAAGTGACCCTTTTAAGAATTTTGTATTTAGCAAAATAGAAAGTTCCTTTAAATAAGAAATGGTTACTATTATTTGTTAATCTTGTATTTTTCATCTCTTAAAATATCATAGAACATGAAAAATATTCTGCCATAATTAAAGAAAATGAGACGGGAGAGAGTTTGAGGAGGATGAGGTACCAGCAGTCATTTCTCGTAATGCATTTGTGTGACTGCCAGAACATGCAGAATTGTATTCTTTTGTCCTTTTTCAATTCAATTACATAAATAACTCCTGAATGCATCCTATAGTCTCAGGAGCCAGTCACCAATGGCAGTATTTTCCTTTACATATTGTTCTTCTAATTGTTAATTTTTAACAATTAGTTGGGTATTCAAATGCAAATCTCTGTGAATAGACTTGGGATGGAGATGCTAGCACTTTTTTCAAGAATAATAAATCTTTATAAACTCAGCACATTGTTAAGGAACAACACAAAAAAGTCAGAGATTCTGTAAATTAGAAAAGCTTGTTCTTTTATTGTAGATTGTAACAGAAGAGATTGGTGAATTATTCACTTTGTTCAAATTTGCAGTCATTTGTATTTCTATAAAGTGCATTGTGACATTAATGCCGGGTATTACGTGCAATGTTCATCTCCATTGCAGATGTGTTTGCTTGGCCGATGGAGCCGGTGACATTTTGGAATGACCGCAGTAAAGAACCTTCAATTGGCAATGAACAAACCAAGACAAAAACAAATCACTGCACATGAGAATAATTGTGGATGCTTTGTTATAGGAATAGAAAGATCAAAAGGACATAAAGTAGAAAATAAATATATAGTACTAAAGGATCCTTTTAACGTTGCCTTTGTTCATAAGGCAATTACACTTTACAAAGGAAGAATGATTGTGTTAACATGAACTTGTCTTTTCCCATTGTCCTTTGCTGTCCTCTTACCTATTACATATGATCGAAAGAAAATTGGGACACATTTACTAAAGGTGGACATTAGCGTTGAGTGAATCAAAGTCCACAAAGTGGATTTTGATCCGAATTTCAGGGAAAATTCAATTTGCAGTGGAGCTGAATTTCCTTGTGCTTCATGGTAACGAATCGATTTTCCCTGGATGGTGAAAATTTTACAAAAATCATACATCATCTGATTAAGTGCTGCCATCTTGATTGAAGTTCGCGCAAAATCCTGTATGCTGTGACGTATGACACCCTGCCATTGCAGCCACTACTTACAAAGCACCTCAACATCACCAGACCTGAACTTGAAGGCCTTCTATCATTGGAAGGTGATGATGAAATAATAATCAAACCTTCTGATAAAGGTGGTAATGTGGTGGTAATGGATAGAAAACAAGACATAAACATGTGTGAAACTATTCTAACAGACACCAATTGCTATGAATAACTCCCATCTAACCCCCAACCACAATACCAGAGAAAGTTGAACGGCATCATTAGGGATGCGCTCACTCAAAAATTGGTGAGCAAACAAGAAGCCGAATTCCTGGAGCCTTCACATCAAGTCATGGCCTGCTTCTACAGCATACCGAAAATCCATAAGGGGACAACCCCACTAAAAGGACGCCCAATAGTCTCGGGAATAGGGAGCTTGACACAAAACATTGGCATATATGTAGATAGGATCCTATGCCCATTTGTAAGTACCCTACCGTCCTATGTACGAGACACTATGGAAGTCCTTAATAGGATTAACAATGTGGTATGGGAGGAAGATGTAATGCTGGCCGGTCTGGATATGGAGGCTCTTTATAGTTCCATTCCACATAAAAAGGGCCTGGATACAGTTCACGCCTTTCTTAATGGGCGAGGTACACAATATCTAGGGCATAACGACTTCATCATCACGCTCCTGGAATTCATCCTCAGCCACAATATCTTCCTATACAATGGGAGAATCTTCCGCCAGCTCAGGTGGGTGGTGATGGGGAGCCCTTGTGCCCCACGTTCGCTAACCTCTATCTGGGCTGGTGGGAGAAAAAAGTGGTATTCAGTGAGGATAATGAGGATATAACATCTTGTATCCAATTGTGGCTGAGATTTATAGATGATATCCTAATCCTATGGAAAGGGAGCACAGAGCTGTTCGAGACATTCGTCGACAGACTAAATAAAAACGAATTAGGTCTATACTTTACGTCAACTAATGAGCCGGTATCAATCACTTTCCTGGATCTGACCATCACAAAGGAAAGAGATGGACGACTTAGTACAAATCTATATCGCAAACCTACAGCAACAAACAACCTCCTGAAATGGGAAAGCTGTCAGCCTAGTTCACTTTGTAAAGGAATCCCCAAAGCTCAGTATCTACGCATGAAGAGAAATTGCTCACATAGGGTTGATTTCAAAAGAGCGGCAGATGACTTGATAAATACATTTCTCAACAGGGGATACCCAGATGAGATCCTTACAAAGGCATATCATCATGCCTGCAATAGAGAAAGGAAGGAACTTTTAGTCCCAAAGCCACAGACAGAGGTGGAAGGAGAGACTAGGATTATAGGGACGTTTAATGCAGCACACAATGCAGTGAGGGAGATACTTTCACGTCATTGGAGCATTTTACAGACGGACCCAGATATTGGACATCAAATTAGCGCCACACCACAGATTACTTATCGGAGTGGGCGCAACCTAAGAGATCGACTGGTGCACAGCTTTCTATCCCCTAAGCATCCCCAAACATGGCTAACAACTAATGTGACAGGCAACTTCAGATGTCGCAGCTGCGTCACCTGTAAGGTACTTAAACTGGGAAAAACGTTCTGCAGTACAGTCACTAACCGTATGTTCACAATCAGATCATATATCAACTGCAGAACAATGGGCGTTGTCTACCTCATTACCTGTATATGTGGCCTCCAATATGTGGGGAAGACTATCCGTGAATTTAAAAAGCGGATAGGTGAACACTTAGGGGACATCAGAAATAAACGTGATACACCCATTGAAAAACATGTTAATGAGAACCATATGGGTAATCCGCAAGTATTAACATTCCAAGGGATTGAACACATCAAAAATCCCAATAGAGGAGGTAATTTAGACAGAAAATTATTGCAAAAAGAACTGGAATGGATTTTTAGACTTCAAACGGAGAAACCAAAGGGACTCAATGATAGAAGTAGCTACACGTGCTTCATCTAAGTAACTAGAGAAAGTGGGATCACTATATCCTCTCTCCACTGGGGATTATGACAAGAATCCCACTGATGTAATCTGGACAATAGCACTCAAGCAAAGGTGTTAAATACAAATCCAACTATATCATGGGGGAATACATACATACAAGTGTCTCCAATTTGGTTTCTCCTAGTGAGAGCCAATGATTGTTCCTTTAGACATGGAAAGATGTCATAAACAACTAGTACTTTAGGTATTACCTACAGAGGATGTCAAATATATACCATCACTCGTAATCCCCCTTTGAACATCTTCTAATAGACTATAGAACTAGCGATTAGCTCCCATCAGATCCAGATGTTAATAAGAATAGGATCCCCTGGCAGACAGGTTAGGTCCGCCTAAGGGTCCCTCTATCTTACAGTAATACCAGCCAGGAAGCGCCTATGTTAGATATTAGTTCGGCACTCCGGAGGTGAGCGCATTAGATTGGAAACCACACCCCCTCCACTGGATTGGCCACACTGAACCAGCGCCTCCCACGCTCCCCTCGTTGCTCTCTACTTATAGAGCGGGAGCCGGCGGCCGCGCACGGTCATACCAGTACCGGCACGCTGCTAGCACACACGTGCAGCGTCTCCCGATCTCTCAACAGCGCTTAGTTCTTTCTGCAGCCCTGATACTCCTGAGGAGATAGCTGAGATATAGCTATTAGAAACGCGTCGAGTAGGGGCTTAGTGCTTCTAACTCAGCAGGTTGCCTGAGTGGTACCAGATTCTCCTACGGTCAAATGTACATGGACCTTTGATGGAGAGCCTGGTGTCCTATTGTATCTCAGCAACTTGCTGATTGATATTGTTCTAGGGGTATCACCTATTCTGCCTACAAGAGCGGTGATTGTGAATACAGGCATTACAGTCACCACCTTGGATATGTACTATACCAGCCAATGATAGGACCGACTAGAGAACTACTAGCGGTCCCTTAAACAGTACACAGTGGTTAGTAGACAGCACCAGGATAGTGGTAGGCAACAGAGATTACCCCCCGAACGGGCTCTCTTCATATTCAAAGCCCAGCAACGATCAGGGCTTTCAGAGTAGCCCATGTGTTATCAGGGATTTCTATCTAAGGGGATCACAATAGGTGATTGAGAAACACACTGTCCACATCTATTCACGGTGTGCAGTTCATCCCCTTCACGATCCCTGAACAACACGGTGAGAGTAATACTCACATGGTAGGGACTAGGGATGAGCGAACCGAACCGTAACGAACCAGATTCGTTCCGAACTTTCCCAAAAGTTTGGTTCGTTACCGAACCGAATTTTGAGAAAGTTCGTAACGAATCTGGTTAAAATAACGGCGACGCCAAATATACGCATATTTATTGAGAATGTACGCTAATACGTACGCTAATGCGTTAGAATTCATAAAATGCGTACACATTAGCGAACATTCTCAAATATGCGTATATTTAGGGTATGGAATATGCCGTATTCCTTACCCTAAATATACGCATATTTGAGTTTACATTCTCAAATATGCGTATATTTTGCGTCGCCGTTATTTTGAGCGAACCGAACCGAACCGTAACGAACCAGATTCTTAACGAATCTGGTAAAAAAAAAACGGCGACGCAAAACTGTACTTTTTTCACAGAATAGACCAGGATACAAGGGATTATTACTCCTATAATCCCTTGTATCCTGGTTTTCTGTGAAAAAAAAGATGTGTGACGTCACCCACACAGACCAGGAAGTGCCTGATCGCGCCGACATTTTGTCAGTGCGTCTTCAGACATCAAAGAGAACGGAGCTCAATAGATAGAGAGGAAAAAGAGATAGATAGATAGATAGATAGTCAAACAAGTAGATAGATACAGGGAGAGATAGAGAAGAAATAGAAAGGTTTAGTGAGAAAAGCAGGAGAGAGGAAGAGAAAGCTAGATATAGAAGTTAAGGTGATAGATAGGGAAAGAGGCTGAGAAAGCAAGAGATAGGTAGAGATAGGGAGAGGAAGTCATATAAATAAAAAAATTGTGTCATCTAGGGAGAGATAGGGTGAGAAAAAAAATTGTGAGAGAAAAGAGTCAGGACAGGTAGCATTCCTGTTCTGTGACCGTACACGCTACACGTTGCTGCTCAGCTGGGTGCTGTCAACCCCGTTAAGCCACAACAAAAACAGTTAAAAAAACTTCAAAAAAAAGTTATAAACAAATTTAAAAAAAAATTAAAAAAAGTTTAAAAAAAAGATAAAAAAAGTTATAAAAAAAAAAGTTTAAAAAAGTATAAAAAAAATATATCATTACATTTTCCCCCACACAATAAAAAAATGTCCAAGCGTCCTACTTCCAGCACTTCCCAGGCAAGGAGTGCAACAGGAGGCGGTGAGGGTAGAAGAAGTGGCAGCACCAGGCCCGGTGGCAGCCGGGGTAACAGGCGTGGCAGCAGGGTGCAGCTACCCCTGACGGCCACTGGTCAAGTAAGAACCACACAGCCAGCGGTTCTAGATTGGCTTACCCAATCCTCCAGTTCCACCGCCCAAAGCTCCCAAACGAGGAGTCAAGCATCCGCTGGATCATCTGACACCACCCTTACATGGGACGGTCAGCGAGAGTCCTCTGCCCCATCCCCTGTTATTAGAATGCCACTCTCCTTTGGGGCACCTTCTGCCAGGGAACTCTTTGCAAACCTTGATCTGCCCTTGGAGTCTCTACCACTTTTTAGTGATGAGGAGGAGGAGGAAGTCCACCAAAGTCAGCGGGTGGAAGGTACTGAGACTCCAGAGGAAGTGTTGGCTGTAAGCAGTCAACAGAGCCAGGGAGGGGCATCCAGTGCCACACCAGATATCCTGTCCCAGCCACCGGAGGAAAGTAGCAGTGGTCCTGACTTTGATGATGATGTCGCTGATCGGACGTGGCGCCCTCAAGCAGCATTATCCTCAGCATCGTCGTTGGAGGAAATAGAGGTGCCACCGACACAGCAACATCCCACTATTGCAAGCAACCGAGGCACAAGAGGGAGGGGTAGAAGACAAGCTACCAGGCAGAGATCACCCTCTCAAAGCCTTGGTCCTGAGAGGGCACCCTCAGGCAGCAGTGGCAGTCAACAGCCAGCAAGACCCCCCGTGGCTGTCAGCAAACCACGGTCCTCAGTCGTCTGGCAGTTCTTCCGCCTGGGGACAGATAAGCATATTGCTTTGTGCCTGCTGTGCAATGAGAGGGTCAGTCGTGGTAGGGGTGATAATCTGGGGACAACATCCATGCGAAAGCATATGGAAAGGCAACACCAACAGGCCTGGAAGAACCGTGACCCCAATACCACCTCCTGTCATGATGCACCATACACTGCAGATCCCATCATGCAGCATCCTCTCACTGGAACTCAGGGCTCGTCAGCCTCAGTTGCCAGCAGCAGCACAGTGTCACTGCCATGTACACCGCTAATGAGGCAGCAATCCCTGACTGAGTCCATGGGCAGACGTCAGGTGTATTCCAGCAGCCATCCCATGGCCCAGAAACTGACCGGACACCTGGTTAAGCTGCTGGTGCTTCAGTCCCTGCCCTTCAACCTCGTGGACTCCCAGCCTTTTAGGGATTTCATGGTGTGTGCGCACCCCAGATGGCGAGTCCCCAGCCGCCACTACATCTCTGCAAAAGCTGTCCCATCACTGCACAGTTATGTGCAGAAAAAGGTGGGCGACTCATTGGGACTCTCGGTGTCCAAGAGTGTGCACCTGAGTGCTGATGTCTGGTCCTCAAATTATGGCCAAGGGCAGTACATGTCTGTTACTGCCCATTGGGTCAACATCCTCCCAGAAGACCATCAGGAAGTTGGCCCATTCTTGCCACTGTCACCTCCACGGTGCTTTAGGGGGCCAGCAGCGGGAAGCAGAAGTTCTGCCTCCACCACCTTGCAAACATCCGCCGCTTCTACTGCATTACAACCTGCCCCGGTGTCTTACCACCGATGTCAGGCCCGGCGCTCTCAGGCTGTGCTCCATTTGGTGAGCCTGGGTGAAAGGAGACACAGTGGGCAGGAGCTCCTCCGGACCATCAGGGAGGAGGTAGATCAATGGCTGACCCCACGTCAACTAACGGTAGGAATTGTGGTAGCAGACAATGGGAGGAACATTGTCTCTGCATTGCAGCAGGGAGGGCTAAGTCATACACCTTGTATGGCACATGTGATAAACCTCATAGTGCACAGGTTTCTTCGATCATTTCCTGCACTACAAGACCTTATGAGGATGTCACGCAGAGTGTGCAAACACTTCAGCCACTCCTACACTGCAAGGAACACCCTGCTCAGGATCCAGAGACAGCGCAGTCTGCCCCAACATCGGCTAATCTGCGACGTGCCAACACGCTGGAATTCTGCCCTCCATATGCTGGACCGCCTGTACGAGCAAAGGTCAGCCGTTACAGACTACCTCATGGGGCAATCAGGCAGCTTCACGCCACACTGCGACTTCCAAGTCACACACTGGCAGATGATGCGTGAAGTCTGCCAATTGTTGATCCCTTTTGAGGACGCAACTTTGTTTGTGAGCAGGAATGACTATGGGATCAATGACATCATCCCACTCGTCCATGTTCTGGAAAGTGCGCTGAAAAGCATCATCAGCGAGGATTCCCAGGCCACCACTCCAAGGCTGAACATCGCCTTGAGCCCAGAGATGGATGAAGTGCAGATGGAGGGTGAGGAGGAGGAAGATGTCCATGCCCAGCCATTCCACACACCGCCACCTGGCTTCTCTGCCTCTCAATCACAGGAGGAGATGCTATACCGAGGACAGTGGAGAGGAGAGGCGCTGATTGTCCTTGGTGCAGATGGCAAGGTGCCTACGGGAGTGTCTGAGGAGTGACAGCCGGATTGTGGACATCCGCCAGAGGGACCAATACTGGCTGGCCACCCTGGTGGACCCTCGCTTCCGCCGCAAAATGGCGGAATTTTTCCCACCATCAGAGAGGGAGGCAAAACTGGGGTACTACCGGGACCTACTCACCAGACAGCTGGTCTCTACTTACCAGCGAGACCAGCCAGGTTCCCAGACAACATCCGCTCGGGGGGAACCAGCGCGCTCCACTACCACCACCACTAGTGGAGGCGTGAGAAGTTGCTACAGCCTCCAAACGCTGATGAGCGATTTCATGCAGCCAGCTGCTGAAGAGGGGACACAACACCGGACTCATGGCGTGGACCAGCATGAGCTCACCCACCAGGTCACTGCCTACCTGGATTGTACCCTGCCCCAAAGTGTCACCGACCCCGTGCAGTACTGGGCAGAGAAACTGGACATTTGGCCTCAACTGGCAGAGTTTTCTTTGGCTCTGCTGTCCTGCCCAGCCAGTAGTGTCGCGTCAGAGAGGGTGTTCAGTGTGGCGGGTAACATTGTAACACCGCAAAGAACGAGGCTCTCTTGCCACAGTGTTGAGATGATGACTTTTATAAAGATGAATCGTGCCTGGATTACATCGGATTATACCACCCCCCTGCCTGATGTGAATGACTAAGTCATCAGTCACCCGTCTTGCATGGCAATCCGTGTGTCCAAGAAAATGACCTTAAGATCCCAAATATGTGCCCAACGTAAAAATCCGTAATTTAACTTATTAAGTAATGTTCCCCCCTTAGACCCCAAATTAAAAAAAAAAATCACCTTAAAAATTCCATACTTAATTCGGATACATTTAAATAAACAGAACCCCATCTCCAAATTTCATGCCCATGGTGTGTTGGCCATTTAACATCTCCACACCAGCTTAATGCCTCACACCGGTGCACCGTCCAACCCATACCCCAAGAACAGTACCATCCCTAAAATAATCCCCACGACTATGCTTCACAAAGTGGGGATTTCACCTATTGTGAACTATAGCCGTGGGGTTCTATCCCTGGCTTATGTGCCAAGGAACACTACTCACCGTTTTGTGAGCGGGTACTAACTGTTCTTGAGGTATTTTGTTGATATCATGAGAGTAGTAAAATCTCGCACCGCAAATTCCGATGGGGTTCTTCTCTGTGCGAATGATTTCACGCCTCTCATGCAGTCATGCGTGGAATAAGGCTGTCTATGGGGTATATATCACGGAGGCTGCTGTCCTTCAACTGTGATATAAAAAACCTCCACACTTAGTTACAGCAACAAACAGTTGCTGAATGGCAGGTTTACTTGCCTTATTTACGGGTGCCTTTACAATGGGATGCTTTTTTGGGGTTCTCTGCTGCCTAAAATCCACAGCGCATCGTTGGCTGATTTTATGCCACCTTCCGTACTATGGGGCTGGACGCAAATACCCAGTTCAGCGCAGAACTGCGTATGTCCGGACGGCACCATAGTACTGAACGCCGTTTGGTGAACGGTATAAAAATGCCCTGTGGATTTTACTCAGCAGACCCGCAGCCCCATGTGAAGGTACCCATAGGGTGAGGTTTTTTGGGAGTGACCAAAGAGAGGGTGGGAAGGTCACTCCCATACCCCATCAGGGGTTTTTCCCCTACCCATTTTAAAAGATAAGTCCAGGCAATTAATTACTTTCTGTGCCCTTATTTGACCCAGAAACTTAGGCCCCATTCACACGACTGTAAGTGAATGGGGCCGTATCTATCCGCAATTTTGCGGATAGATACGGCCCCATTCACTTACGGTCGTGTGAATGGGGCCTTATAAATTGCACGGACTTATCCTTTAAGCCAGCTGGTGACAGCACTAAAAAAAAACAAAAGCATACATCCATTGGTTTGGGCGCTGCACTCGGTTAGGACATCAAACTGGTGTAACAAAGATATATATATATGTCTTGCCAACAGCCATAGGCCCAGATTCAACTGGTTTTACACCAGAGTAGTTGCGTCAATTTGTAAAGCGAGTGGCAGTGAGGTGTCCATTTCATGAAAATTGGACACGTATTTTTGGATAATGGAACTGGCATAAAGCCTTCTTGAATCTGTGCCTTTTTAAATGTCCTTTCTTCACCTCATGGATTCTGTGGGTGAGGTTGTCTGTCTATTTCACCGTATCCGTATCCTACTAGACTAGCTGTAATGTTAGAGGGGTTTTTTTAACGTTGACTGTCCTGTGCTGAACTCAACATCAACTTTTTGTCATGTATAAAAACTGATTTTTACAAGCGTGCATATTCTTAGCTTCCAACTTCAGTTCTCTGTACTAGGCCCTTCTGGGTCCAAAAGAATACTGCTCTTACTAATGCCCCCACCATCAATTGTCTATTTGGAAACATACTGGGTGCAATCAAGTGCTGCCTCCTCCTCCTCCTCAACTTGTCTCTTCTCAACCCTACTGGTTCACCACCAGTCCCTCAAAAATAATGTTTTAGGGTCTGTTCACCACCAGGCCATCAACCATAATTTTTTCAAGGGTCTGTTCACCACCAGTCCCTCCAAAATAATGTTTTAGGGTCTGTTCACCACCAGGCCTTCAACCATAATTTTTTCAAGGGTCTGTTCACCACCAGGCCTTCTACCATAATGTTTTCAAGGGTCTGTTCCCCACCAGGCCTTCTACCATAATGTTTTCAAGGGTCTGTTCACCACCAGGCCATCAATCTTAATTTTTCACGGGTGTGACTGATGCCCTCCTTTATGTGTAATAAAAGGTGTATCTGAGTGCCTGTTCCTTGTAATTTTTGGCAGACTTGTCACTTTGTGCATAGGCTTTATGAGTGTATGAGTCCCACGACAAGAACAATTGTTCCACAATGTGAATGACGCCCTTCTTTATACCCGTTGTATTGGAGTGCCTGTTCCGCTTAATTTTTGGCAGCACTTGCACTTTACGTACAAGTCAATATATGTTTCATAACAGGATTTCTTCACAGTATGTCAGGAAGGGGTTAAAGGTGTTGAAAAACAAATCAAAAAACATGTTCAGAATAATTTTAGTAGTAATACTACTACTAATAATATAATAATAATAATAATAATAATAATAATAATAATAATAACAATTGGAATTGACCAAAAAAAAACAAAACATAAATACAAAAAAAATTAAATAGGCCGTTGACGGCGTGTGTCCATCATCTGAAGAAGCTCCTGGTGGTCCAGGTGGAGGCTTCTAATGAGGCGGGAGGCAGCCCGGAGTTTGTCCCCGAATCGCCTCAGGGCTGCCTCGACTTCGAAATCAGTGGGTATATCTGTAGGGATGGGAACAGTTATATAATCAGTATTATCAAGTTAAAAGGGGTTGTCCCACAAAAAATATTCTAAACTTTCATTGCAGCACCTGGATCTGAATACTTTAGCTGTTGCATGTCATTAAATATTTTGTATATCTACTAGAACTGACTCAATTATTCAGTGAAATGTATTTTTATGGAGCTATTTTTTTTCTTATTTCTTAGACCTGCTCACTGAGAAGGCCGCACATGCTCAGTTTAAATCTTCAACTGCCTCCTGTCCTGAGCTGTGATAGGGAGAGATCGACAGGAGTCTTGACATGCAGCAGAATAGACAATAGTCACACTACCCTTGAGTAACCAGCTTGATGTAGCAGAGTAATTGGGGCAGATCTCTGGATCTATGTGAGGTGCAGGGCTGTTTCTCGCTTTGTTAAAAAGAGATTGCCAATGTACTATAATATTATGTGATGTATGTCACCTTTTTCTTAAATATTTTTGGTGTAACTCAAGTTTCTACTTCTTTCACTACCTTGATTTTAAAATTATTGTGATATGTCGGCTTCACTAACCACTTGGAGAACATAATGTGTACACAGTCTAGTTATCATAACATGTTGGGTGACATGATCCTAGTGCTTGAGAATATTTCACTTATGTGAATTATGGCTTTGTACTTACTAGACACCCATACGGCGTGGTCCTCCCAGGGTCCTGGGGAAAACTCTGCCTCCCTGACGGTTGGAGCTACAAAAGATAAAGCATAAATTTAGATTCTATTTTGAAGACAGAAGTTCCACCAATTACACTTTTGATTTTAGCGGACGCCGAGGTGACTAAGTGAAGGCGTCTATGACTGACGAGCGGTGGTGCATTAAAGGGTTAATGAACTCAGCCTGCAGTAAGGGGAAAAAATGGTTCTGCCCGCGGGGGTGTTTCTCTTGTGGACACTGTTTCTAATTACCAGCAAGAGGGTGTTTCTTTTAACCCACACCCCTGCGTCCTGGTTGGCTGAGGTGGTGGTAGCGGCTAAGGGGTTAAAAGGATGGCCCTGATAGGGGGACGGCCTCTTTCTCCAGCATCTTCACTGAAAGCTTCCCACCCTCCCTTCCCCATTATTTCATCTTTTTCTTTACTTTTTCTGATTCATTTCTGGTTTGTTTCAGTGTTTTACATTGCAAGTCACAACAGAGGTCGGTTGACGATTTCAGACGGAGAAGAAGGCAGACTTGCCCACAGAACGCTGTGGGGCATAGCACTTCAATACTCCGGGTTATGGTGTTTATGGTCAACAAGTTGAAGTTTTGGATAAGATAAGAAATAAAGCTGTGACCGACCCTTACACAACTTAAGGAGTTGTGTGTTTTATTGGCCGGCTGCGAGGGTGGTTTGGTGGGGGGTTTAGAGAGGTCAGTCTCGGCAGTCTACCTACCTTCTACCTCGGGGGCTGTTGGAGTGGCAGGTGGGCTCCTCTGTGGCTGGGGTTCAGGCGGGGTAGAGGGCCCCTGTGGTGCAGCAGCTGTAAAAAATCATTAAATAATGGCATTTCATTCAACTCAAATGAACAGTTGTAATTGCTGATGTTGATACATGTGAATAGTTTGGTGCTGGATCCCATTCCTAAACACTAGTGCTCTTATATCACTGCTGCTGCACTCCCACATAGCCTGGATTAAAAAATAATTAAATATGTTTACACTTACTAGAAGTTGATGATACTGTGGGGGCCGTCAGGCCTCGACGGTGACGTCGCTGACGTCGCTCTGCAACATAAATCCGTACACAATTGTTATGATGACCGTTTTTAATACTAACACTGTATACTACTATGAAGATATTATGGGTGAGAGGAGGGCGATATGATGTGGAGTGGGCATTTAAAGTTAAGGGATCATAGAATATCTGGGATGCATATTTGATGGAGGGGGCATTTCTTGGGAGGGTTGAATGAATGAATAAAAGATGTCTGTGTGTCACATTCTGCAGGTACAAACATAACAAATATAAATACAGCACATTCAATGCACTAGTATACCATAGCTCCAGTCCCAAGCGTTCCGGATTAGGCTGGACTGTCAGGATTTTAGCGGCTGAGTCCGGGAATGGGTGGCTATGTCCCGTGGTCAGCTGTCTTTGCATCCATAAGAAGCAGAGACGGGTGACGGTAAGCAGGGAGCAGTCCCTTCACCTTCCCCGACGTCCAGTGTAATGTCTCCTTGTGGCTGCCCACATACAGTATAATGTCTTCTCCTTGTGGCCCCAAGTGTTTTTTTCTTCTAAATGGGTATTATTTATTGCAATACATTTCTTAATATCTTTATTGTGGGAATATTTTTGATATCGCCCACTCCAGACACATTAGATGCAGCATGAGCACGTCTTTGAGTCTGTGTGTAGGAGGACGAAGCACTAACTATGAAGGGGCATATATCTAAGGGTACTTTCATACTAGCGCGAGAGATCCGGTGGGCTGCTACGGCCGGGAACAGCCCAACGGATCTCTCCGGATCCAGCATTTGCCTGACACTAAAAGGAGAACGGCCAACCCCATCAACAATAATGGGTGACGGTGCTGAACCGGCCGCTATCCAGCAAGAACGCCGGGAATTTACAGGGCAAATACCGCGGATCAGCCTGCCGGATCACCACCACATATGTGAAAGTAGCCTAAGGCAAATTACTGTGAAGGGGCACGTATCTGAGAATATCTTCACTTGTTTGAGTGGAGTTAGAGGCGTGGCCTAGCATGAAAGAAAATTTCTGCAGCGCACCACGCACGCCCACGTTGTCCTTCTATACGGTTTTCATTATTGGCACTGGTATCAGGGTTGCCAACCAAAATTTTTTTTTTTCTGGACAACTTTGGACAACTTATCCCAAAATCACGGACGGTCAACATTTTTAAAGGAAAAATTTGAAAACCATAATGAAGGATAAATATAAAGTAATAAAGGTCTATAGCTCAATATACTGATCAGAACTCATTACCACCATTTACTGTGAGCTGTAAAATGATGATAATTACCACCAAAATAATCTAGTATCACCAGCCTCTAAAAAATCACGGACCCCTATATTTTTTTCACGGACATAGGAAAAAAGTTGCCTATTTTTACGGACTGTCCAGAAATTTGTGGACAGTTGGCAACCCTGACTGGTATATATACAATACAGTACACTAATTTATTAACATGATTTTACTTTTTAAATATTTTGTTACTTACCCCTTCTTATCTCCTCCCGTATCTCCTTTAGCCACTCTGGGGTTTTTATTTTTAGATCCGACCATCGGCGTTGGATCTGGCCGGGGGTCCGCACAGTCCTACACCTATGTAGGAGGCCTCGGATCACCACCTCTATGACCTCCTTTTTGTGGACATGTTGATGGCGGTGTGGGCCATCATAGTTCTCCCTGTCCATGACACGGACCATGTATTTGAGCTCCTCTGAGCTAAAAGCAGCTGCTCTTCTTGCCATCGCTATGCCTCTACGTCGTGCGTGCGTACGTACGTACGTACGAATAGTACGCTAAAGATTTGTACGCTAATGCGTACGTATTCCGTCAAGTAGCGTACTTTTAACAACGCTACACTGTATGTTCGTTACTGGAGTAGGAATGTTCGCAGACGCAGTGTATTTGTACGCTAATGCGTACATATTCAGTTAAGTAGCGTACCTTTGACAACGCTACACTGTATGTTCGTTACTTTATTATGAATGTTCGCATTAGCGTACGCATTAGTTTAAATTCTCAAATATGCGTATATTTTGCGTCGCCGTTGTTGAAGTCACTTAGATTTTTTCTACTTTTTTCATTGTAATAGCAACTGCAAGTAAACGAAACTATACCCTACCAGACTCCCATTATTGTTGCAGCAATTATTCAGCCGTTAAAGCAAGGTTCGTTTTAGGTTCGGTTCGTACGAATCCGAACTTCAAAAAATTTCGCCGAACCGAACCGAACTTTTCAAAAGTTCGCTCATCCCTAGTAGGGACCTAGCGACAAGATTACATTATATATTTTATTTGTTAAAGATAACAATAAAGGTTTCTTTTATTTTAAAACCGTCGCTTTTCACAGTACGCCCTCTCTAACGACGGACGGTGGTATACCTATGTAACCTCTAGCAGTAAGTGCTTCTTGACAAAGTACACAAAGCAAATATTTTTGCAACATTTGGCGAAGCAGCCAAATTGAATTTTCCAATACTTCGCTCATCTCTAGTGGTCATAGACATTAGATATTTGTCTACTAAACTGGCTGGCCATCTAATGTGCATGGGTGTGTCTCAACAGTCTCGATGACAAAGCTGGATTTTAACATGACGTATCATTTGTTTTCCAGGGATTATAATGTTTCTGCTTTTTCACAAGACTTTTTTTACCTTTCCTACGTACTAATTTATTGATGCTTAGATATCCTCAGGATGTCTCATCCTGGCTGACCATAATGTACTAAAATAAACTCACCAATAGATTTATGATAGCAATGGATGGCGGAGATGGGAAACCATCAATGGAGTAGATAGAAGATATAACAGCATCCAGTTTGGTAGAAGATGAAAGACTGGGAATAGAAATAAATCTATACAGAAATACAACATACAGAATTAAAAAAAAACTCAATAAAATAAACTTCATTGCTGACAACAGTCAAAGACAAGAGGACCTCCAGTCCAATGAGACACTAATAAAATAATAGAAATAAAAAGTTACTGAATTAGGTACCTTCTTCTTGTTAAAAAATTAAAAACTTAGACAAGCAAAAACTAAGCAATCAACGACTCCACCCAAAATTAACCAGGCCAAGCTAGGCGATAACCTAACCCTGATTCTAATGCAAGGCAGTTGCATAGCAACTGTCCTAGCATTGCTAGTAAATAGGCAATCAAATAGCAAAAGGGAAATCCCTGTTGCTTATAAAAAAGTGATAATCCACCAGCAGAGATGACTGATAGTGGTTTATTCCCTTCTCAATTTGCAGAAAATATAGACACTCAGTCAAATCAAACATGCATATGTATGGGGAGCTTGAGAAGAACAGCTGTCAGCTGAACAAGCATTTGGTTATCTAATGTGAATGACCATCTTATTTTTTTTTTCTCCAGCCAAAATGTAAAGGGTGATTGGGGCATCAGCAAAAAAAATGTATGAAAAGGCCCATGCAACTTACATTTGGCGTATTTTGACGGTTAATATTTTAATACGTGCTTTGAGCATATATACATCTTTGTCATACATTTGTACAATTTTCCTTAGTCCAGTTAGGATATGTGTCCAGAACTAAATCTCTTGGGAGACTATGCCTACTTTTCTCAACACTTTTCAATTTTGATGGGTGAGGAGAAAATGACCCCCATAGTGTATTTCTCATACACTCCAATGTTAATGCATTGGATTGTATGAGAGAGGCAATCTAATGATTTATTGTTATGGTTCCATGTAGGAAATATAAAAAAGTGTAAAAAAAAAACAAAAAAAAAACAAACAACTGTTTTTAAATATAAAAAAATAAGAAAATAAAAAAATTCTAATCACTGCCCCTTTCCATTTATCCCATAGGCAAACAGTGAATTAAAAAAGTAAAAATGGCCAATTTGTCGTTGTTTGGACACTTTATCTCTCACAAAAAAAAATAATAAAAACTGATACAAAGTCACACACACACCAAAATGGTTTCATTGAAAAGTAAAATGAGCCCTCACACAGCTCCATATACATAAATACAAAAAAGTTTTAGGGGTTAGAATGCGTCAAGGTTTTTTTTTTCCAGTATTAAAAAAAAAACTACATATGTAGCATCGTCATCATCATAATGACCTGGAGAATGAAAGTACAGGTCAGTTTTGCCATATAGGAAATGCCCTAAAAACAAAACCTATAAAACTGTTGCTGAATATTTTTCAATTTCACCTAAGGCTGCGTTCACACTTCAGTTATTTGATCAGTTATTTCCATCAGTTATTGTGATCCAAAACCAGTAGTGAAGCCTACTCAGAGATAAGGTATAATAATGGAAAGATCTACTCCTGATCTGTGTTTAGACCCACTCCTGGTTTTGGCTCACAATAACTGATGGAAATAACTGATCAAATAACTGAAGTGTGAACGCAGCCTAATTTGGATTTTTTTCCCAGCTCCCCACAACATCATATGCAGTTTTAAAGGGTGGAATTAGTGCAATGGAATGGAAAAATAAAAAAAATGATTGCCCCGGAAAGGCAGGGAATGAAAAACAAAAACTCAAAAACGAAAAACCCTTCAGTGCTGAAATGGTTTAGCCATTGTTTTATCCAAAAGGAGTTTTATCAGCCAAATCTTTTATCTACCAAAGGCATACACAGAAATAAAATAAAAGTTAAAACAAGCCACACTCCCCATTAATATTTATATTTTAAGTCGATTTCTGCACTGATAAACTTAAATGCTATGCATACCTTAATGGGCATTTATTTTATTACTGATTTACACATTTTATGGGCCGAAAATCATTTTTCCTAATAGACTTTGATTAAAAGTTAATGCAAATTTAATACACAATTAGAGTTAAGCAAATCAATTCTAAAGTATTGAAAGGATAGACCAATTCAGTGGAATTAAACTGAATTAAATTTTGAATCATGCAAAATTTTATTTGCCGAACATTTGCCGAACTTTTCCTAAGATTCGTATATTCGATGAATAGATTCGCTAAATTTGCGCACAAAATACGCGTAATTATATGGCTTTTAGCGAACATTCGTGCACTAATAACAAACGTTCAGGTAAAAAGGTACGCAACCTCTTTGAACACGTACGCATAAGCGTACAAAGTGCTACGAAAATGACGGGCTTTGCTGGAGAGGAATGGTGGAGCAGGAGGAATGCTCTGAGTCTGACCCCTGGCTTCATATGGATATTGTATCAGCAGATGACGGCAGATCATCCGGCTGAGACTGAGATGAGCATGCCATCCATTCCACTACCTCATCCACTTTCTCCTCCACTAAAATTTTGCGCCTTGGTGGGTTAGCCTGGTGGAACAATGGCCAAGTATTGCGAATACTACTAGTAGATGCTCCAGCTACAGGTCCTTTGGCACTTCTGCCCTGTGCCACCTTTTTTTTAGAGCTCGAGGTCTGGCTAGAACTGGACCCCTTTTGCTTATCCATTCCAGACATTTTTCAATTCACTCTGTGGCCCTGCAGCTGGTCTTTGTCCCTGTATCTCCCTGTCTCTCCCTATCTCTCCCTGTCTCTCTCTCCCTGCCTGATTAATTACTAGCCCTGAACTGGCCCTGCACTTGCCCTGCAGTATCCCTGATATGTGTAATATGGATTCCCAGAGCAATTATACCCCAATTTTCACAAAACAGGTCTCAGAGTCTCAGAACTTCACACACAGTGCTTCTGCTCATCCCAGCAGTCGCAGCAGAAGTGATGCGTCACTGGCTTACCGAGCCTGAGCCAATCAGAGCAAGCCCTGCCCACTAGGTCAGGTGACCGCTTTCTTCCCGGGCATTTGCACACGATAAACGAACTAACAGTAAAATTTCGCTAATGAATTGAATTTGTACGCAACAGTAACTTATACGTAGCAATAGCATATAATTTATAGGACAAACTACATAGCGAATGCGTACAAAGCCAAAGTGAATCACCTAATATTCGAATTCACTTTGCAGCTAAAAATTTCCAAGATTCGATACGAATCAACGAATCGGCGAATAGATTAGATCATCTCTATCTATAGACAATATTGTTTTTCTGTTACAGTCACCACAGACCTCCTATAGAGATAGGTAACCCACTATCAGTTTACTACTGCTGTGAGGTGATGTTATTTAAAGGGCAATTCTTGTGATAATAGTAGGTATAGGATTTGACTAAGTGTATGACAGCTCTATTGTTCTCTTAGGCCTAAATAAAGTTAACCATAAAAGATCATTGTATTTAGTGTAATGTGTGGTGTTTTAGTTGAGTCACTCAAAACACAGAAGAGGCACAAATTTGTCCATTATACTTTATGTCTGTAGGTTCCACTCCTTGATTCGGCGTACGAATACTGAACAAAAACACTGAGAAAACAATTAACATGTGAAATAGATCTTTTGGTCAGCTCATAGGAAAACAGACAGCGCTATAGAGTGAATTGCCATATAGGTTCTCTGACACATTTCTCTAGATGGAATTATTTAAAAATGTCAATAAAGGTGTACATTGCATTTAGTAATTTGATGTTTTTAGTGGTCAAAGCTTTACTTTTTTTACTGAATATAAAAGTGTCATGCAAATGCTTGCTCGCATTGTTACTGTGAACAGTTAAGCAAGTTGAAGATAAAATGATCTCCATGAGTTATAAAATTAAAGATTTCAACATTTTAAGCAATATCAGTGTATTATTTTGGTTTTGTACAATTTTAAAATGGAAAAAGGAAAGGAGTACCTTCCTAAAGTATTGGACCCCAAGGAAATTTGAGCTTTCACGTAACCCTAATTAATGTCTGAGACCTCTGTCAAAGTTAAGGCTTGTTCACAATCATTGTTAGGAAAAGCCAGGTGCTGTAAATTGCAAAGCTTTAGAAATATCCAGACTCCTATAACCTTGTGCCAACAAACAGCAGCCATGGGTTCTTCTAAGCAGCTGCCTAACACTCTGAAAAAGAAAATGGTTGAGGCCCACAAAGCAGGAAAAGGCTATAAAGGCGTAGTAAAGCATTTCAGGTTGCCATTTCCTCAGTTCGAAATGTAATTAAGAAATGGTAGTTAACTGGAACAGTGGAAGTCAAGAGAAGGTCTGGAAGATCAAGAACATTTTCAGAGAAACCCTGCTTATCTGTAAAAGACCTTCAGGAAGATTTAGCAGACTATGAAGTTGTGGTACATTGTTCTACTGTTCAGTGAGACTTGCACAAACATGGCCTTCATGGAAGAATCATCAGAAGAAAACATCTCCTGTTTCCTCATCACAAAATTCATTGTCAGATGTTTGCCAAATCTAAACACGGCTGATATATTTTGGAAAAAAGTCCTGTGGATGGATGAGGTTAAAATAGAACTCTTGGGCCACAATGAACAAAGGTATTTTTGGAGAAAAAGGGCACAGAATTTCATGAAAAGAGCACCTCTTCATCCAATAGGCATAGGGATGGATCAATCATGCCTTGGAGTTGTGTTGTACCCAATGGCATGGGGAGTATTTCATGGGTAGGGGATGAATGGATTTAATTAAATTCCAGCAAATTCTGGAAGCAAACATAACACCAACTGTAAAAAAGCTGAAGTTTAAAAGAGAATGGCTTCTACAAATGAATAATGATCCTAAACACACCTCAAAATCCACAACAGACCACCTCAAAAGGCGCAAGATGAAGGTTTTACGATGGCCATCACAGTCCTCTAATTGGAAAATCTGTGGATAGATCTCAAAACAGCAGTGCTTTGAAGACGGCAAAAAAATTTGACAGAACTGGAAAACTTTGTAAGTAAAAATGGATGAAAATCCCTCAAACAAGAATTGACTCTTGGCTGGCTTCAAAAAGCATTTACAAGTTGTATTACTTGCCAAAGGAGTGCTACTAGGTACTAACTATGCAAGGCGACCAGAGATTTCTTCAGACCGTTTTCCTTTTTTATTTTGAAAATGTAAAAGATGAAAGTAAAAAAATGTTTTTGTTTAAACTATAAAGTCAATCTGTCTTCTTTAACTTTATGTCTTTTGGGGATTATTTCATCTTCATTTTGCTTACCTGTTCATAGTAACAGTAATTTTGCACATCACTGTATATGCACATGCGTGCGCACACACACAAACACACGTCATATTATAGTTTATTGCATATTATTGCCAACAAGGCATAATCTACTAATTGCCAATGTGCATTTAAAAAGATAATTTATATTACTCCATTAATTAAACCAAAACGACAGATATAAAACATCAGCAGATACATTAGTGCTGTGAATTGTTTACATTTTCTATCTAACTAGTAATATAAAAATGTATATTTACAAGCCAATATTGATTCCATATTGAAATAGCAAGCATAAAAAATCATAGTAATTAATGATCCAGTGCAAATACATGAACCCTGTAGATTGCTCAAATAAATCACTGTAAACATGAAAATGTGTTACTACATTGAAAGTATCTACCCCCTCATAATAAAATAAACAGTCACTCCATAAACACATTAAATTCACGTGTCATTACATCAATTGACAGAATGCTTTACATGCTAAAATACAATCACTATACATCTCTCTGTCCCCACAGAGGAAGTATACATCATTTTCTTAACAATAGTTTTATGTAAGCTATTTATTGCTTATTGGTGATCTTTAATCATCCTTATACAATTCTTAGCAATTATGTCAAAATATATATTACTACAATGGAAAAAATCAACAGGAAAAGGTATTGTATGTCATAAGGTTCTCAATCTCTTTTAACATGGTTTTTATCATTAAAAAAAGAAAATATTAAATATCAACAAAATTCTAATGGAGGCTACCTGGCTAGGTTCTGCCTTGTTTTTTTTTTTTTTGGGGGGGCTGCACCAGCCTCCTGTCTATGGCTATATCTAACACCTACAAAAGACAAAAACAAAAACGTCAAAGTCATATATGAAAATCACTCATAAAATATTTATAAATGTATTACATCAAGATAAGCAAATCAATTTTTTTTATTTTTTTTTTTACAATTTCCCAAAAATTCCTCTTTCAAATGAAGCACGTGTTGTGCTTTTTAAAATTACAAATGCTCCAAAAATTGGAATGTTCCATTGTTGGGGGCAGATAGTGTTTAACACACAATGTTACTGGGAAAAACAATGGCTTGTTCTAAACAAGTAGTCCAAAAATGATGCATTATTACATTGAACATGATAGTAGGCAGGCAGACAGTAGCATGATCAGACTAGCCATATACAGCCAACATTAGCAACGGCAGATCTATTCATCGTCTTCAGCCAGAGATATGTGAAAATACTCATGATTCCATGTTTTATTCATATTGATAAAAGTTATGCTTCGTACACTTGCAGAGTAAAAGTTTGTCCATTTGAGTGTGATGACACCACCTGTCGTGCTGAAAACCATCTCTAAGATGGCATTGGAAGCAGGACATGAAAGTACTGCAAGAGCAAACTGGGCCAGTTCTGGACAGAGTTCAGATCTGGCTGTCCAGAAGTCCATGGGGTCAGGGAACATGGTATATGCTGGAGAAAGACCACAGACTAGGTAGGACTGAACCTGGTTGTTCAGGTTGTATGTATCCATTTATTGATTTGCATCAGTCTCACTTGGAAATAGAAAACACATTTGGAGAATGATGAGACATGTTTTACAGATGAAAAAAATACAATACAACAGCACTCTGCAAACTATATAAAGTATAAAAATTCCATAGTAATAGAAAGTATTCTGGTGCTAATTAGAGATGAGCGAATCCTAAAATATTCGGGGATTCGGAATTCGGCCCGAATCTTCCGCGGGATTCGTGGGTTCGAGCCGAATCACAAATCCCATTAAAGTCTATGGGAGACCCGAATATTTTTGCAGGGGACAAAGGTTCTGCACAGTCAAGTTTGCCCCAACATGTGAAAACCTCAGAAAAAGATGGAAACACCTTGGAAATGGATAGGAAACACCAGGGGCAGCATGTAGGGATGCCTCTGAGGCTCCCTAATTGCACCATTTTTTCTAAATCTGGCCAATAGTCTGGTGATGACCCCAAGGCAATTTTCAGGTACACGGTAATGGTGACCCACTTAAAAATGCTGCCTGACAACCTGGCGGTGAACCCCTGATTGTCTGTCTTTCAATAAGATTGCAGTGTAAAGCATGGTGGTGAGCCTCAGTATGACTTTTTGGATGGAGATTGCATGTGGTCACGTACTCCCTGGAACCCCATAGTCACCCCTTCTCTGATGTGCTACCCCAGAACATTCTCTGCCCCAATTCGCAAGACCTTTTGCAGTCTCAGTGTGCTGACAGTGGGGATTTACCAGTGTTGTCTGAGGAGGTGGTGGACAATGGCGAGACACAGGTGTTGGGGGGTGAGGTAGTTGAAAGTGAAAGTTGTCACGATACCAGAATTTTGAGTTCGATACCGATACGTACAAAAGTATCACGATACTCGATACTGATACGATACCTCGCCAAAATAAAGAAGAACCTATTAATGCCACCCTGGCCCTTATCTGTGCGCCCCCCCCCAGACCTTGCTTTTGACCCTGCTCTGTGCACCACCCTGGCCCTTTCAATGCAGCCCCTGGCTCTTATCTGCGCCCTTTTGGCTGTGCCTACCTGGCCCCTGTCTGCACCCCTGGGATCTGGCCCTTGTCTTTGTACCCCTCTTCCTGGTCTACACCCCTGGGCCCTTATCTGTGCCCCACTCCCTCTTTGTCTGCGCCTCTCTGGTTCCGGTCTCTGCTGCCCCCTGTGTGTGCCACCCTGGCCCTTATCTGTGCACCCCTCACCCCCCCTTCCCCCCCAGGACCTTGCTTGTGACCCTGCCCCTTACCCCTTATCTGTGCGCCACTGGCCCTTTTCAGTGTAGCCCCTAGCCTTATCTTGGTCCCCCAGGCCTTGTTTGCACAGGTGTACTGTGACATCACTGTGCTTATTATCCCTGGACTGTGACATCACTGTGCTTATTATCCCTGGACTGTGACATCGCAGGGTTTATTATCCCTGTACTCTGACATCACTGTGTTTATTATCCCTGTACAGTGACATCACTGCGTTTATTATCCCTGTACTGTGACATCATTGTGTTTGTTATCCCTGTACTGTGACATCACTGTGTGTATTATCCCTGGACTTTGACATCACTGTGTTTATTATCCCTGTACGGTGACATCACGGTGTTTATTATCTCTGTACTGTGACATCACTGTGTTTATTATCTCTGTACAGTGACATCACTGTGTTTATTATCCCTGTACGGTGACATTACTGTGTTTATTATCTCTGTACTGTGACATCACTGTGTTTATTATCCCTGTACTGTGACATCACTGTATTTATTATCCCTGTACAGTGACATCGCTGTGTGTATTATCCCAGTGCAGGAAAAGGTAAGTGGTCTGTGTTTGTGCGTTTGTTTTTTATTTTTCAGGGTCGTGAATGCAGAGGTAGTGCCAGGCTGCCGCTGCTGGTTGTATCTGGCTGGCGAAGGAAAAAAGGGGGGGACCCCATGCCATCTTTTTACAAAATTAATTAAATAATTTTTTAAAAAATGGTGTGGGGTCCCCCCCTTTTTTCCTTCGCCAGCCAGATACAACCAGCAGCGGCGGCCTGGCACTACCAGGGTGGGAAGGGACACGGTTATTGGCCCTTCCCAGCCTAATGGTACCAGCCTGCAGCCACCCCAGAGCCAGACCCTCAATTTAGAAGGTCCGGTCCTGCGGGTACCCGGCTCTTCCCGGCACCCCTGGTGGCGGTGGGTGCCGAGGTAATAGATGTTGGGGTTAGTGCTGGCCTGCCATACCGGCAAGCACTAAGCCCAGTATTAGTAATCAGGGCCGTCTGTAGATAGCCATAATTACTAAAACTGTAGTATTGTAAAAAAAAAATACACACACACAAGTGTAAAACATTTTATTGAAATAAACACTCCCCCAGACCCCTGTTTGACCATTTTATTCAAAAAAAAAAAAAAGCTGGTCCGACGTAGTCCACCGAATCCGACGTAGTCCTCTGCATTCACAACCCTGAAAAATAGAAAACAAACACACAAACACAGACCACTTAACTCTTCCTGCACTGGCATAATACACACAGCGATGTCACTGTACAGGGATAATAAACACAGTGATGTCACAGTACAGAGATAATAAACACAGTGATGTCACCGTACCGGGATAATAAACACAGTGATGTCAAAGTCCAGGGATAATACACACAGTGATGTCACTGTACAGGGATAATAAACCTCAGATCAACACATTGTGCCCCCATCAGACCTCAAATCAGCATCTTGTTCCCCCATCAGACCTCAGGTCAGCGTCTTGTGCCCCCATCAGACCTCAGATCAACGTCTTGTGCCCCCATCAGACCTCAGATCAACACAATGTGCCCCCATCAGAGCTCAGGTCAGCGTCTTGTGCCTCCATCAGACCTCAGGTCAGCGTCTTGTGCACCCATCATACCTCAGATCAGCATCTTGTGCCCCCATCAGACCTCAGATCAGCGTCTTGTGCCCCCATCAGACCTCAGATCAACACAATGTGCCCCCATCAGACCTCAGGTCAGCGTCTTGTGCCCCCATCAGACCTCAAATCAGCGTCTTGTTCCCCCATCAGACCTCAGATCAGCGTCTTGTGCCCCCATCAGACCTCAGATCAACACAATGTTCCCCCATCAGAGCTCAGGTCAGCGTCTTGTGCCTCCATCAGACCTCAGGTCAGCGTCTTGTGCCCCCATCAGACCTCAGGTCAGCGTCTTGTGCCCCCATCAGACCTCAGATCAGCATCTTGTGCCCCCATCAGACCTCAGATCAGCGTCTTGTGCCCCCATCAGACCTCAGATCAACACAATGTGCCCCATCAGACCTCAGGTCAGCGTCTTGTGCCCCCCTCAGACCTCAGATCAACGCAATGTGCCCCCATCAGACCTCAGGTCAGCGTCTTGTACCCCATCAGACCTCAGGTCAGCGTCTTGTGCCTCCATCAGACCTCAGGTCAGCATCTTGTGCCCCCATCAGACCTCAGGTCAGCGTCTTGTGCACCCATCATACCTCAGATCAGCATCTTGTGCCCCCATCAGACCTCAGATCAGCGTCTTGTGCCCCCATCAGACCTCAGATCAACACAATGTGCCCCCATCAGACCTCAGGTCAGTATCTTGTGGCCCCCATCAGACCTCAAATCAGCGTCTTGTTCCCCCATCAGACCTCAGATCAGCGTCTTGTGCCCCCATCAGACCTCAGATCAACACAATGTGCCCCCATCAGAGCTCAGGTCAGCGTCTTGTGCCTCCATCAGACCTCAGGTCAGCGTCTTGTGCCCCCATCAGACCTCAGGTCAGCGTCTTGTGCCCCCATCAGACCTCAGATCAGCATCTTGTGCCCCTATCAGACCTCAGATCAGCGTCTTGTGCCCCCATCAGACCTCATATCAACACAATGTGCCCCCATCAGACCTCAGGTCAGCGTCTTGTGCCCCCCTCAGACCTCAGATCAACACAATGTGCCCCCATCAGACCTCAGGTCAGCGTCTTGTGCCCCATCAGACCTCAGGTCAGCGTCTTGTGCCTCCATCAGACCTCAGGTCAGCATCTTGTGCCCCCATCAGACCTCAGGTCAGCGTCTTGTGCCCCCATCAGACCTCAGGTCAGCGTCTTGTGCCCCCATCAGACCTCAGATCAGCGTCTTGTGCCCCCATCAGACCTCAGATCAACACAATGTGCCCCCATCAGACCTCAGGTCAGCGTCTTGTGGCCCCTCTCAGACCTCAGATCAACACAATGTGCCCCCATGTGCCCCCATCAGACCTCAGGTCAGCGTCTTGTGCCCCCCTCAGACCAGCCTCTTGTGGCCCCCCTCAGACCTCAGATCAGCCCACCCAGCCACTTTAAAAAAAGCATACTTACCTGTTCTGGCCGCCGCTGTCCTCAGGCTCCTCGCTCCACTGTGTTCCCTGCCGGCGCGCACTATGACCTGACGCTGCGTCAGGTCTTAGTGCGCGCCGGCAGGGAACACAGTGGAGCACGAAACCTGAGGACAGCGGCGGCCAGAACAGGTAAGTATGCTTTTTTTAAAGTGGCTGGGTGGGCTGATCTGAGGTCTGAGGGGGGCGCGGGGCCCCCCATGAAATCATTGGAGCGGGAGCCTGGAGCAGTAGCTCCAGGTGCTCCAATTATAATCCGGCCCTGACAGCGCGGCAGATATTAGAAAATGGCAACCGCATTAAAGTGATGCGCGCGCCATTTTCTATGTATCGGACAGCAAGAAAACTCGGTATCGAGCTTCAGTACCGCACTAGTTACCGAAACCGTACCGAGTTTTCGATATATCGTGCAACACTACACTAGCTAACACTGTCTGTCTCTTCTGCTTCCCAAAGCACAATGAGGCTGATGCTGCAGGTCCCTACCTTATGTAAATTTAGGTTACATGTCACTGCCAGCCAATCACTGCTGGGGAGGTATAGGGGCTGTTACATCACAGCAGGCATTCCCACAGGCTTCCCTTTGATGCTGATTGGCTGAAAAAAACGGGCATTTAAAACTTGCAGTGACGCACGAATAATCACGAGTCCGCGCTGCCTCGGGATGCCGAGCCGAGCCGAAGCGGGCAATATTCGTGGGAATCACGAATATTGCCGCTTCGATTCGCTCATCACTAGTGCTAATAGTATGCTTGTTTAGTAAATTTGAAATTCTTGGCAAATACATTTTGTACACAATTATTTGGACCCGTCTGCCAAACGTCAAGGCGATCTCTGAAAGACAGGAACCTAACACTAAATGCTACCTGTTATGTGCCACAATGGCCACCATAAAATTCAGGGAGTGCAGGTTCCACATCCATGCTGGGTCCACTCTGATTTTTATCATTTTTGGTGCCAAAATGGCCTCAATTCAATCCTTGGAATGCAGGTACCAACATGCATGCTGAGCCCACCCTATACCTCTCCTGGTGCCAGATGGCTTCCAATGAATTCAATGAGAGTCCACTATACCTCTCCTGGTGCCAAAAGGCTTCCAGTGAGTGCAGAGTCCATAGGCTGTTTTAATTAGTGTAAGTATAAAGCTGTAGCCTGCTCTCCCTGCACTCACTGGAAGCTTTTTGGCACCAGGAGTGCTAATTTAAATTTTGGTAAAGGTGCACTACAGTTACCATAACCAAGTGGTATGGGAACTGCACCACCAGTAACTTGGCCAAGTGAGAGTACAGCTTGCTCATAACCAGATTTCTGGGCATGTGGCTTTGTTTCCTCTGTGCACATTTGATTACTAATGACTGCTGACAGAGCAGAGAAGGAGGAGTGTAAGTAGGAGAACAAGTAACTGACGATAACAAATACACTGTATTGGTTGTGGAAGTGGCCTTTCTGCCACAAAGGTGACTGGGAGAAGGAGGACAGACTTGTTTTAAATGCTGGCCAGTCCTATTTTTCGACTGGATCTGGTAATGCTACCTCATGTGCTTCAATTAAACCCTGGTATCTATGTTTGTACCTATGCCCACTGATTATTTTCATCCCTTAGACTTTGCACATGGCTTTTGTTTACTAGCTTTCTATGGAGCCGAGAAGGAGTAGTAGTCTGAGCAGGAAAAGCAATAACTGATGATGACAACAAGGACACTGTACTGCACATGGTTGCAAAAAATACCTACATGAAGACACTTGAGTCTCAGTAACTCAAAAAAATTTATAATATTTGTTAAATACATATACATAACGTGATAAAAATAGGGTTGAAGCAAATCAATGTTAAAGTGTGGCTTCACCTGAGGGATAATATAACAATACAATCGCCATAAGGGGGGGGGAGTGACTATACAAAATCATTACTAAACTGCCCCGTATATAACAGACATTGCATTGGTAGATATTGGTCAGTTAATATTCAAGTGCTAAAGTGTATATCTGTTATATCTAATGCATAGACCCCTCACTCAAAAATAAATGATCGGTACATACTAGAGATGAGCGAGCATACTCGTCCGAGCTTGGTGCTGGTTCGAGTATTAGGGTACTCGTAAGTGCTCGCTGCTCAGACGATTATCTCGCCATACTCGAGGAAATGGCAACTTCCGCATCGTGCTTTTTTGGCGCCTATAAACACAGCCAATCACAAGCCAGGAGACTCTGCGGTACACCCAGCATCACGTGGGGCCCTTACATGTCGATAGCAGGAGTTGGCTGGCCTGATCAGGTGACCCTGGAATATACTAGTGACTGGCCGCGGCGCTCGGCTCAGATGCCGTCTGGATGTCGTTAGGTATAGAGCTGCTGCCTTTCAGGGACAGTGTTAGGGCCTGAATTTAGTTCTCAGTTAGGCAGGAATCACCAACAAAGAACCCAACAGCCCTTCTAAGGGCTAGAAGAAATTTTTTTTTTGTCTCCTGGCTTGGCTGGCTGGCTGGCTGGCACTAGTAGTGCAGCTATCGCCATATCTAACCTGTTTTTTTTTTTTTTTTATTGTTCTATCTCAGTGATACAAATCCATTGCACACAGCAGTGTGAAACCATTCTGTGTGTCACAGTTCAGCACACTCACTCCAATCCATATATACTGTCCAGGTGACACTTTCTGTACGTCACAGAATACAACCAAGTCATTTGCTACCAATATCATCTACAGCTTGATCCAGAAAATTCTCTGTGCGACATTTGTCTGGGTCGCAGACTAAATAGCCACTGTTAACAGGGTGTCAGGTTACACGCAGCTGAGTAAAATGGTTTTGTATCACTGAGCTAAAACAACTGAAAAAATAATTTTTTTTTTTTATTTTGTTTTTTTGGGAACGTGAAGTGCAAGAACCATGGTAGAACTGACTGACACCCTGTTAACGGTGGCTATTTAGTCTGCGACCCAAACAAATGTCGCACAGAGAGTTTTCTGGATCAAGCTGTAGATGATATTGGTAGCAAATGATTTGGTTGTATTCTGTGACGTACAGAAAGTGTCACCTGGACAGTATATACGGATGGGAGCTAGTGTATTGAACTGTGACACACAGAAAGGTTACACGCAGCTGAGTAAAATGGATTTGTATCACTGAGCTAAAACAACTGAAAAAATAATTTTTTTTTAATATTTGTTTTTTTATATTTTTTATAAAATTTTGTTTTTTTGGGAACGTGACGTGCAGGAACTATGGTAGAACTGACTGACACCCCTGTTAACGGTGGCTATTTAGTCTGCGACCCAGACAAATGTCGCACAGAGAGTTTTCTGGATCAAGCTGTAGATGATATTGGTAGCAAATGACTTGGTTGTATTCTGTGACGTACAGAAAGTGTCACCTGGACAGTATATACGGATGGGAGCGAATGTGCTGAACTGTGATACACAGAAAGGTTACACACAGCTGAGTAAAATGGATTTGTATCACATTTGATCCAGAAAACTCTCTGTGCGACATTTGTTTGGGTCGCAGACTAAATAGCCACCGTTAACAGGGTGTCAGTCAGTTCTACCATAGTTCCTGCACGTCACGTTCCCAAAAAAACAAAATTTTATAAAAAATATAAAAAAACAAATATTAAAAAAAATATATATTTTTTCAGTTGTTTTAGCTCAGTGATACAAATCCATTTTACTCAGCTGCGTGTAACCTTTCTGTGTGTCACAGTTCAGTACACTAGCTCCCATCCGTATATACTGTCCAGGTGACACTTTCTGTACGTCACAGAATACAACCAAGTCATTTGCTACCAATATCATCTACAGCTTGATCCAGAAAACTCTCTGTGCGACATTTGTTTGGGTCGCAGACTAAATAGCCACCGTTAACAGGGTGTCAGTCAGTTCTACCATAGTTCTTGCACGTCACGTTCCCAAAAAAACAAAATAAAAAAAAATTATTTTTTCAGTTGTTTTAGCTCAGTGATACAAATCCATTTTACTCAGCTGCGTGTAACCTTTCTGTGTGTCACAGTTCAGTACACTAGCTCCCATCCGTATATACTGTCCAGGTGACACTTTCTGTACGTCACTTAATTCTACCGGACTTAACAAGTTTGTGGGTTTCAGTACACCAGGCCCGTGTAATTTATTTATTTTTTTTATCATACACCTATATACAAAAAATGTTGAACCCCAGGGCTAAGGGTCGAGGGCGAGGGCGTGGGCGTGGGCATTCAATTACTGCAGGGGGCAGAGGCCGTGGTCCTGGGCAGGGTGAGACAGTAACCGCTGATGAGGGAGCAGGGGAATTCCACAGAGCTACACTCCCTAGCTTCATGTCTCAACTTACAGGGACACGTGGTAGAGGACTGTTGAAACCACAACAGTGCGAACAGCTGATCTCGTGGATAGCGGACAATGCTTCAAGTAATTTGTCCACGAGTTAGTCTTCCACGCAGTCCACCCACGTTACCCAAGGGAGCACTCCTATGGCTCCTCCACCTCAACCTCCTTCCCCCCCGTCTGCCCCCTCCCAGGAAAATTTGGAATGCGATCCGGCATACTCTGAGGAACTGTTTTATGGACCCTTCCCAGAGTCACAAACCACTTCTCAGGTTGCTGCTGACCTCGTTCCCGATGCCCAAGTTTTCCAACTGTTGCAGTCTGTGGGTGATGATGACAATGTTGACTTAGTGGAAAAAGTTTGTAAAGAGGTGTCGGACGATGAGGAGACACGGTTGTCAGACAGTGGTGAAGTTGTTGTTAGGGGAAGAATTCCGAGGAGGGAGCAGACTGAGGAATCGGAGGATGACGAGGTGACTGACCCAAGCTGGGTTGATATGCCGAGTGAAGACAGTGCTTCTGAGGCGGAGGCGAGTGCTGCACCACAACAGGTTGTAAGAGGCAGTGGTGTGGCCAGAGGGAGAAGCAGGGCCAGAGCTGGTGCATCATCAGCAACTGTTTCACGTAGTGAAGCTCCCATGGTGAGGCCTAGATGTTCGCAAGTGTGGAGGTTCTTTAAAGAAAGTGAGGATGACCGACGGACTGTGGTGTGCAACCTGTGCCACACCAGGATCAGCAGGGGTGCCACCACTACTAGCCTAACCACCACCAGCATGCGCAGGCATATGAGTGCTAAACACCCCACTCAATGGAACCAAGGCCGTTCACCACCTCCTGCGGGTCACACCACTGCTCCTTCCCCTGTGTCACTCGCTGCCTCTGCTAGTCAACCCCCCGCGTCACTCGCTGCCTCTGCTAGTCAACCCCCTGCCCAGGACCCCGGCATGAGCGCCTCCCGCCGGAAAACCACACCTTCGCCTCCACGATCCTCCACAGTGTCCACCAACGTGTCCCAGCGCAGCGTTCAGCTGTCTTTACAGCAGATGCTGGAGCGCAAGAGGAAATACAGTTCCACCCACCCACATGCCCAAGCCCTCAATGTCCACATCTCCAAATTGCTGAGCCTGGAGATGCTGCCCTATAGGCTGGTAGAGACCGAGGCCTTTCGAAATCTCATGGCGGTGGCTGCCCCTCGGTATTCCGTCCCCAGCCGCCACTATTTTTCCCGATGTGCCGTCCCAGCCCTACACCAGCACGTGTCAGAGAACATCATCCGTGCCCTGACCAACGCTGTTTCTGAGAAGGTCCACCTAACCACGGACACGTGGACAAGTGCTGCCGGGCAGGGACACTATATCTCACTGACGGCACATTGGGTTAACTTGGTGGAGGCTGGGACCGAGAATGACCCTGGGGCCGCTCATGTACTGCCCACACCGAGGATTGCGGGGCCTACCTGGGTCACGGTCTCTCAGACGTACTATGCCTCCTCCTCCTCCTCCGACCCCTCCTCCTCCACCGAATTACCATCCGTGGGCACGGCGCCTTCAGTCGGTAGCTCTAGGCGCAGCAGCTGTGCCGTGGGTAAGCGCCAGCAGGCGGTGCTCAAACTGCTGAGCTTAGGTGACAAAAGGCACACCGCCCAAGAGCTGTTACAGGGCATCACGGCGCAGACCGATGTGTGGCTGGCACCACTGAACCTCAAGCCAGGCATGGTTGTGTGTGACAACGGGTGTAACCTGGTGGCGGCTCTGCAACTCGGCAGACTGACACATGTGCCATGCCTGGCCCACGTGTTCAATCTAATAGTTCAGCGGTTCCTCAAGACATACCCCAATCTGTCTGATTTGGTCACCAAGGTGCGCCGCATCTGTGCGCATTTCCGCAAGTCGAGAACAGATGCTGCCACTCTCAGGGCAGCGGAGCGCCGCCTACAACTGCCCGCTCACCTACTGTTGTGCGACGTGCCCACGAGATGAAATTCCACATTAAACATGTTATCCAGAGTTTACCAGCAGCGCAGAGCGATTGTAGACTGCCAGATGTCATCTTCCACCAGAACTGGTAGTAAGGTCTCTCAGATTCCTCAAGTCTATAATGAGGAGTGGACGTGGATGTCTGATATCTGCCAGGTGTTGAGCAACTTTGAGGAGTCAACACAGATGGTCAGCGGCGATGCCGCCATTATCAGCCTCACCATCCCGCTGCTTTGCCTGTTGAAAAACTCACTGCTCAGCATCAAGTCGGATACTTTGCGCTTGTCACAAGAGACGGTGGAGGAAGATACGTCGCTTGATAGCCAGAGCACCTTCCGTTCTGTTTCTCAGCACGTATCGGAGGAGGGGGATGAGGATGAGGAGGAAGAGGAGGAGAATGTCGGTGTGACAGTAGAGGGTACCAGTGCTCAGTCCTTAACTCTTGAGCTTGTATGGGCTGAAGAGGAAGACTTGGAGGAGGAGGAAATGGAGAGTCAGGTCAGTGAGGAGAGGGAATTCTTGCGTGTTGGGACTCTGGCGCACATGGCAGACTTCATGTTAGGCTGCCTATCCCGTGACCCTCGCGTTAGAAGAATTTTTCCAACACCGATTACTGGGTGTTCAC